>JAVQJG010078106.1:0-10905 GCA_036024015.1 Craterocephalus amniculus | reverse complement strand
TTAGACTGGTGCTATAGGAATTACCCCACACTTCCAAACAATACATCAAGTATGGTAAAATAAGAGAACAGTATAGAATTCGCATTGCCTTATAATTTAACATAAACTTGACCTTACTTAACACAGCAATGTTTTTACAAATTTTCATTTTAACAAATGCTATGTGTGACTTCCATTTTAATTTTTTCATGTGATAAAATGAATTATTTTCCATATACTACATTTTAGGAGATGGGTATTTGGTTTTATGTTAAGAATAAAAATTGAAAATTTATGACTAAAGAAATTATGACTGAAGCTTGAGTTAAAAAAGTGGAAACATGTATTAATCTATAATATTTTTATAGTAGTTCTTTAGAGGAGGTTTTTTGTGTTTTTGCCCTCCAATGACCTGAAAGGGTAGTTAAAGCAAACACACAAAGGAAACAAACAGCACAGCACAAATGTTATTGTAAAGTCATTTAAAGTAGACCTCCCCTTTTAGACTCTGCTCTGGGTGGTTTAATAGCTCTGTACTCTGAACATTTGTTCATGCTCACATTGAAGTAATTTAATTGTCCCAGGATTATAAACAACACAGACGTGATCAGACAGAGGCTCAATAAAATGGGTGCAATATAACGGGCAGAAAATATGCATTTTATAAAATACAGACGTGTAACATGAAAACGCCAAATAATGAAAAAAGCTCATGATGGCAATCAGTTAAATTTTTGATCAGAAATCTAATTTTTAATATACCATTTAACATTTTAATGGCAGATGGAGGAAAAAAAACTTCAGTCTAATTGTCCTGATGACTGACATCTTCATGCCACAGCCAGAAGGTAGCAATACAAATCCTGACTGAATGGATGATTGACTCACTAAGATGTGTTTAAGATGTATGTGTGTGAGTAAACACACTTTAGAACATCTCCACTGATCCTCTCAGTGTTTCCAGCTAAGCTTTCTAGAAAACTCCGCCTCATCAGCAGTTAATCATCCTCTTCATTGATGTTACTGTGCTTAGACATGAGCATGCCTTATAACAAGGAGTGTTTCTCCTTCACTCCCTGGTTTTTATTTCTTATTTACTTTTAGTTTATACATGAAAAGTTTAGATTTATATAACTAAGGTGTAATGCACTCGTTAAAAACAAATTGACTCATAAATAAAAGTAATTTTTTCCCTCATGGGGACTTTTTTAAAATCATCAAACACTTTTCTTTTTAAATGCTTAAAACCTTTTGTTTATCAGTTGTTCATCCATGATTCATTGTTTTGTATTTTTCTGAAATTGAATAATGAATTTATGTCTAATGGGGACATGTTTCTGTCTTTATGCAGAATTAAAAGAAATGAATCAAGCAGTTCTCTCAGCAACTTTGTCCACTACGACTTCTTGCAGCAGAAACTGAAAAATTTAGAGGATGAGAACCGGAAACTGAGATTAGAGGTATGCAACACGGCACACGTAAAGAAACATGCCTGTTCTCTAGTTTAGAAAAGGAGCAAAATGAAAGACTCAATGAAATTATAATTATCCTTTACAGGCCAATGAGCTGTCAGCAGAGACGAGTAACTATGAGGAGCAGGAGCAGGAGCTGATGATGGTGTGTGTGGAGGAGCTCTGTAAGTGCTGCATCTATGGATCAGGACATTAAAATGGTTTCATGTAACTCAGACACAGGTGATTTGACTGAACTTGTGTTTTTCAGCATCTGTCAACAAGCAGGTGGTGGATCTCTCACAGGAGCTGGCACGAAAAGTGGAGGATAGCGTCCGGCAGCAGGAAGAAATCAGCTCTCTGCTCGCACAGATCGTTGACCTGCAGGCCCGCTGCAAAGGGGTGAGGGACACGGACATGGATGTTACTGTTTCTGATTTGCATCCCACTAATGTAGAAAAACATCAGAAATTATGCTGTTAGTGGCGTTGGATAAATGAAAATTACTCGACTCACCAGCTGTTTCCTGTCCTGAGCTGACAAATAATTAAGTTTTAACTCATATTAGGCAACTGGCACCTCCCCAGATACGATCTGTTCCTAGAGATGAAAATAATTCCCCCTTGTGTGTGTTCTGTTGTTTTTCAAAGCCCTTACACATTCTCCTATTAGCCTAAATACATTTATGAATGAATTAAAGTTGAACTTGTAAAACTTCTTCATGCCCGTAGCTCACCCATGACAACGAGGAGCTGACCCAACACCTGACTGCGTCCCGTGAGAGCGAGCTACAGCTTAGATCAGAGGCAAGTGACTCTGGCATCATGCTGGAAGTTGGTTTAAAATACTTCAACTTTTCATACATGAGCTCAGCTATTATTTTATTATTTTTTATGAATGAAGACTGAATGTCTCACATAGTGTTGTTGTGGAAGAAGGAATTGTTCTTTGAGACAGAAAATGTAGAGTCGAGCTCTCAGTGCCTTATTTAATCTCCTGTCTGTTCATGTCCTGATTCCTGACTCTTGCTCTCCTCTTGCAGCTCAAGGACTTGCAGGACAAGTGCTCGGAGTGTGAGGACATGCTGCACGAAGCCAGGGAGGACATTAAAAACCTTCGAAACAAGAGTCTGCCAAACAGCACGGTGCAGCGGTACACTGCGCTGGCCTCCGTCCTCCCCATGGACTCCCTGGCGGCAGAGATAGAGGGCACCTTCCGGAAAGGCTTGGACACGCCGGCTCCATCAGAGTACAAGTGAGTTCATCACCAGTAAAATGATTAATGTCACATTTATTTAACAGGAATGCATATAGACTGGGTATCTTCATCTTCAAGTGTTTATTGTTTTTATTGCTATTATTATATTAATATATTATTATTTTACTCCTTTACTTGTCTCTAATTTATGTCCAGTTGTTGTAAAAAATATACCTTAAAATATATTTGAGGTTGAGATTTTTTGGTTCAATAAACACTTTTTTTTACGTCAGTGAATAATTGTGATTTCAATATCGATCAAAATAATTGTGATTACTGTTTTTTACCATAATCGTCCATTCCTACTGGAGACAAGGCTTCAAGTCTTACAATTTAAATAAAAGTTTTAGGTAAATTGGGCTAAATAAGAGGTCAAAACTTGCTGCTGTCCTGGTTTTCTTCCCAGAATTTTCTGTATGCGGCCGGCGTAAATGGTTTGTTTTTTTCTTTTGGCAGGAACCACCCGTGGCGCGTGTTTGAAACCGTGAAGGTGGTGAACAAGGCGGGGAGGATGCGCTCTCAGTGCCACTCACCAGGGCTGCCAGGCTCCAGCCCAGTTTCTGCACACTCCAGTTGCACCAGCACCCCCCGAACCAGCTACTATGGCTCTGATAATGCCAGCCTTACTCTGGAAGACCGACCCAGCTCCACCCAAGCCCAGAAAGAGGAGAACAGGTAAGCAGCAGGCGTTGCATACAGAGGAACATCTCTGTTTTCGTTTATGTCTGCAGCGTGCTTAGCAGTGATTTTGTTTCCTCTGCCAGTGTCTGTTGTCCGAAGCGTTTGGGTCAGCCGGGCACGCCTGGAGGCCAGGACCTGGAAGCTGCCCTGCGCAACCTATCCGCCCGCCAGCAGAACCACTCGTCCGACCGGCCTTTCTTTGACGTGGAGCGTGAGCGTAAACTCCGTGCCTTGGCAGCAAACAGCGAGGAAGGCGACGGTTCCAGTGGCTTCCTGACGCCGAACGACAGCCTCGCCTCCAGCCCAGCAGCGTCCACGGGAACCAACTACTCCAACGGCAGCTCGCGGCATTCCTGTGGCTCCTCGGGAGGATCCAGATCTTACCTGCCCGACCGCCTGCAGATCGTTAAACCGCTGGAAGGTAAAATGAACAATGGCTACAGTTACATGATGTTTGTTAATTTGGAATAATTCGGAATTGAAATATATTTTCCTTCAAGTTTACATGGAAATAATAATTCTGAAGTAAGGTTTTCATGGAAAACATGTTTTCTTAATTCTGCTTTAAAACCAGGGATTGGGAAGGGCTCTGATTGGTTGGATGGTGGAAGCGATCTTATGTACTGTACGTACATCTACCGAAAGTTAAAAGCTCTCCTTCCAGCTTCGTTTCTTTTCATCAACATGAGAAACGTCGTAATAAGCACCGTTTTCGCATGATGTGGATTCTAGTTATGAAGCAGCAGCTAGTCGCTAGCATGCTACGTCACTTTCACCTGAACATGCTCGGTTTGAGCCCGTTTGCGTCGGACGGGAAGGGAATGGCCATAATTAACTTTATGTGGCATGAAGGTTAACATGATAGTAGATGAGAGAGGAATTATCTGATTCAGAATTAAAAATGGATTAAACAGCCACTTTATTCAGAATTAGGTTTAATTCGGGATTAACATTTGCTTCAGGAATTAAGTGTTTATGTGGTCAATTTTCATCTGTTGAATGCAGAATTAACTAATTCTGAATTAAAGAGGAATTAAAACTCATAATTTAAACGTGGATAATAAAAGGAAGTTCTGCAGATAAAAAAAGTTTGTCGTAAATCATGAGTCCATCAGAGTGTTTTATCTTACATCAGTCCCTTCCGTCTCTGTTGTGATCAGGCTCGGTCACTCTGCTCCACTGGCAGCAGCTGGCCAAACCAAACCTGGGGGGCATCCTTCACCCACGCCCGGGCGTCCTGACTAAAGACTTTAAGGAGCTGGAGGTGGACATTCAGCACGTCTACAGCCTGAACGACCTGGAGGAGGATGAACCTGACCTGTCTCACCTCTCTGGAGCTCATGGCCTGGGTAGGAAACTTTATTCCAGCACACTTATCCCGGATTCCTTCCACATCCCTTGTTCTAGCATCATCATTCCCTCCTCATCAGCTCCTTTGGCGCTTCATAAGATGTCTGTGTTTTCCTCCATGTGAGGTTTAATGTGTGCTTCTCCCTCCACGACCTCGCAGTCTCCTCATGGGGCCCCAACCTCCCTCAGACCCCTCCCACACATACCATTACCACCTGCAAAGCCCTCCAACCCTCCCCTCTCATCCCCTCCTTCTCCACTAGGTAAGAGAAGTCTGACGTTTGTGTCGTCATCTTGTTTGTTCTCTGAATTTCCTTCTTGGAAAGTGGTTTGATGTTTGAACTGGAGTTTAGTCTTACAGGGATTTCAGGGAGTTAAAGTTTTTTTTGCAGTTCCATTAAATCAGAGTAGATGTTCCAGACTACTTTCCTTCCTTCCTTCTTTCTGCTTCCTCTCTCTTGACCTTTGTTGTTTTCTCCTTCACTGACAGAAAACGTCTGTCGAGGCTCTTTCTCCAGCTCTAGAAGGAGTGTTCAGGGAAAAGTAAGCGTATGTTGTAACGAATGCCGCATGAATGTACCATTAACGTCTTCCACATTGAAAACAGAGGCACAATATGCATGTTGCACCAAATTACATCTTTTCTCAGCTGTTATTTTTCTTTTGTGAATGACTTGAATTAAACTGATCTTATCGTCAGCGTCTCAGTCTGGCCATTTTAATAAAACACAAACTGATACTTTTCCTGCCTTTACATTAAGTCTGAAATTTTCCTATTGGATATCTAAAGACAGCGTGTTAGGATGAAGAGACCTGAAATCACTGGTCTGATTTCTTGGCATTCAGGCTCTAGGTTAGCAAAGCAGCTCCGAACCCTGATGCTTCCTCCACCGTGCTTCACAACAGAGAGGAAGGTTTTAGTGTTTCATCTGTCTCCTTGAGATTTTAGGAAGCTGATTGTTGCAGGTATTCAGCCGTAACGCTTGCGGTCTTTTGTTTTTCTGTACCTCATTCAGGAGTGGATGCTCTCTTGCTGTGGTCTTTTCTGGATGTCCACTTCTCAGGAGAGCAGCAGCAGTCCTGAAACTCATCTACCTGTAAACATTTACTCCTCTAAGCTTTATGGACCAGTCGTCATCTTTCCCACCCTTTCCTCTAACGTCTTGTGACGGTTTACAGCTCACACACCAATCTGATGAAAACATCCCTTATTAAGCAACTTGAGTTTGTGTGGCTGTACCTGCTGTAGAAACATTAGTCGTGTTATTCGAGTGAAACAACCGGATCTAAGTAGCTTCTAGAGATCACAGATATTGTCTTTTTATCTCTCTCTATGTTGATTATAGACATGAAGCTGCTGCTGTTTGTGTGTTACTGGTTTAATCACATTAATCATAACGTAGAGGAAGAGCAGACCTTATTTTTATTCAAAAGGCTTAAATACTTGATCCTGAGAGCGAAATCCTGTGCTGCGCCTCTGTTTTACACAACATGGCTGCTCATTGTTACTAACACTTTTTATGTTTGTCTCACTATTTGTTTTTACAACTTCTTTTAGGTTTCCATCTCAGCAAAAACTGTTTTATTACCGACACTCTAACATTTTTGTTAGAGATCAAACTCTGAACTAACCAAGCTGTTACCAGTGGCTTTTTTCCTTTTAAATAGTTTATTTGTGTTCATGCGCATGGAAAAGATCTGTTTTTATTATGTAGTTTTAATTGTGTGTTGTTTTTCTTATCTTCGCCAGCCTTCTCTCTTTCGGCCTGCCATCTTGTCGGAACTCTGAGCACGTGAGCACGTCGTCTCCCTCCCACCTGCAGCACTTTGCCAGGGGAGACCCCCCCACCACCACCTCCACTCCCACCACCACACACGCCACCACTCCATCACTGGGACTCGTGCAGCTCCTTCGAGAGCGCGGCATTTCAGCCTGTCTTAATCCATCCATCAACCTGAGCTACGGCCATCGTACACGACATTCGTCTTCCGCAGGAAAATACGAAGGCGGACACTCGGACAGAGATGGAGGACGGAGCGTTTTTAGCCTGAACCTAGTGGAGAAGCTCCAGAGGCTCGGCTTGCAGAGGGTGGCAGCCTGGGGGACGATTGGCCGCCGTGGAGAAGAGAGGGAAGCAGACCAGCATCCTCCAAAAGACTGACATCTCCTCCTCCTCCTCCTCTTCTCACCGTAGTGACTTTGTGATTCCTACTCTGCAGTTCAGGACCCACCAGAGCACTGTGTCAGAATGTGTTAGAGCCATACTTGAGCTGTTGTTAGTGGTATTTTCTTTTTTGATACGAATTGGTGCACATTTGTGTTGCTTGTTTATGAGACATCCTCATCTCAGGGCGGCCACCTGAACACGACTCACCCACAAAACAAACATCATGAAAACATCTTTTTATACCGCGTTTTGTGAATGTCATTTTACACTTTTTTGCCCCTCATCGCTGGTTTTAAAAAACCTCATAGCTTGTGTGTTTTTTCTGTTTTAGTTTCCAAAGTGAAACATCGGCTGTGTAAATAATAACTGTTGTTGAATATTTAAAGAAAAAAAACTACATGCAGTAAATTATTGTTGGTAGAAACTACGAATCGAACTGATCCAAATGCACTAAAACACAATCTGGTCTTCTTGCTTAGATGCTGCTAAGTTTAGAAAACGCATGTTGTATAGAAGATTGTTAAATGAACACATCTGATGATACAAAGTCTGGACTTAATGATATAACGGCCCTTAGCCTCCACATCATCATCTACTCATTTTCAGCGTCTTTCCTGGGAGCCAAACCTCATTGAAACCAAATCAGTTTCTGCGCAGCATCAAAGCTTTTAGAAGAACAAATGTGTCCTTCGCTGCTGTACAAATCTGCTGTATTTCACGTTTTCAGGAATATTTAAACTGCAGGGATTTGATCCGAACCATGATGGGCATTCAGTGATCTCTCCATGATGCTGGTTGTATTTAAATAAAAAGAGGCGTTGTCATGATTATTTAAGCAGCATGTTTCTGTCTGAACAATCAACGGTAGCATTAAGAAAAAGGCATAGGATACTGTGGATTTAAAAGGGAAGAAATCATAAACACAGATTATAATAATTTGTGTCCTGACGTAAATCAGCCAAACCACTGTTTTTTCTCTGCACTTTGCTGTAGTTTGTCATTTAAACGTCAGTGTGTGTAAATTGTCCCACCTGTGAATAAAACCCTGCATTTCTGTCCTGAACAGCCTTGAGTGTCTCTCAGTCCACATCAGCTCAAATGGAATCAAGACTTTTGTGATAATTCTGCAAAAATGTTTATTTGAAACTTTCAGGAGGAGCAAAAGCTTGACTTTCTGTACAGTGATGAGGTTTACGCCGAGCCTCACTCTGCCTCCCGCCGCCCGAAGTCCACCCAGCCGTGGTAGTCCCGATCCGACATGCACTCAGAGTTCATCACCTCTGTGAACAAACGATTCCTACGTGAACCACACACGAGACTTCAGTGCACACATCTGATATGAATTCCACCCTCTTTCATGATCAAATATCATCCCTCTCCCTCCATCCAGGGCAGCATACCTGAAAGAGCTTGCATAATCTGTTTGGTCATTATCTCCCGCTCATCCTCGGACAGCCGTGTGCGTCTCTCTGTCCGTAGCGCTGGCTTCAGTCTGTCCGATGAATCTCTGATTTTCTCTCTCTTGGCCAGAAGCTGCTGAAGGACATTTGCCTCTTTGAACTCCCGAGCTGCAGAGGTCTCCACTGAGGAGGCTGCATGAGAAACAAGCAGCACCCCCAACAGCGCAAACAGCACAAAAATGCTTCCTGACATGTCTGTGAACAAGAAGAAAGAACATTTTCTGTTAGAAGATGCAGGTTTAGATGACTAAATATTAAAAATGACAGACTTACTGTATCTGCAAGGACAGGATGAGATGCGTTCACAGCAAAGAAGAGCGATGCCTCTGGTGGAAATCTGCGGGTCGTCTCTTTTATAACCCAAATTAGTTAGTAACATGATCTAAAATCAAACACTGATAACGGCGGTCACTGCAGAACATCGGATTGATTGGGAGACGGATACTTTGGGCGGAAGTGCGTAAAGGAAATAACACACCTTTCCATGCAGAAAACCCATAATTATGCTTTTCACCACCTTGAAAGCCGCAGCAGTGACAGTAAAACAAGTCGATGTGTTTACATAAGAAATCCAATGCTCCTTTAGAGCCTGCTGTAATCAGAACAACGGGTCAGGTGTAACTATGGAGCACTTTGGAAAATCTCACTTAAACCTTTTAACACCTGCAGGGTGGGGATGTTGAAGTAATGGCACCAAACGGGCCAAAAATGGAAATTTTGGGGATCAATGACCCAAATCTAAGTTTGTTCTGCTTTATTTAATCTGAGTTGGCTTTTTCAGAGGTAATATGTATTGTATTATGATAAGATGAGTAAGTTTAAGACTACTTTTTAACAAATCTTTGCTTTGGTAATGCTGCGTTTTCTGAGAAATCACGTTTTCTAAAACAGTTTGTGTCTTCTGAAAATGTATGTAAGCTCAGCTCAAAAGTCAGGAAATCTGTGTGAAGATTTTCCTTTTTTGTAGCTTATTGGGAATAAATCGTATCTACTAATCTATTTATTTCCAGTCTAAATCCTCACACATTCGTAGGGAAATGCATTGTGCATGTGCTGTGAGTCTACAAATACAGTATAAATATGTAGCCTATGTATAAGTAAATTATATTTAAATATGTATGTTATGAATGCATGCATGTGTTTAAAAATCTCATAAAAGATGATAAAATCACCTGATTGTTTACGTTTAATTCGTTTTACCTCAAATAAGTCACTACACCTGTTTTTATTTTAGAGTGTTTTCCTGATAATGTTTGTATCTTTTCTAAAATAACTTTTTGAAAAAGTGTTCTTAGTTTATTTCTGTCTTTTATTCCTTCCAGGTAATGTGTCGCTTCCTTTTAAAAAATCCTGGAGCTTGCATTACATTAACACAGTTTACATAGAATATAGATTTCTTTTTCAAGTGGTCCTTTTCCTCTGTGCCCAGTTTCCATGAGCAACCTGTGATGTTTACCTGCTGGTAAGTAAAACAACACAAACTCTGTAACCAACTCATAAAACAAGTCTTTACCATCGTCTTTCTCCTAGTAACATGAAAATGGGAAAATCTGGTCTCAGGATGATGCAGAATGCATTTTCACTTCATCCTTAGTTAAACGTTTCCATTATCATTAGCTGTTATCCTCTCCTCATCATTTAGTCTAGTCTGCTCTAAATTAGCCGAATGGTACTGAAATAAAATCTTTAGACAGTAAATTAATCACATCTGTTTGATGTGACTCCGTCTCTGTCAGCAGACACGAATCTGAGAAAACATCGTCCTGCAGGTTGTTGGAATGTTTCAGGTTAATTTTATATCTCAAACAGCTGAACTGGAAAGATAATCACAGGCATTTACAAGACATCCAACACACCCACCGGTTAGATCTGATAAAGGCGCCCGCACTGGTGACAGCTGTCTCGCTTGACCTGTCGCCCCGTCGGTGGAATGCAAACACACCCTCTTTATCAGGAAGTGATACTTAATGCTTTCTGATGATTATAGAATGTTTTCACTTTCGTGAAATAACATAACAGTCAAAGTAAAAGCTGATAATTCAATGATGGAGCTTTGAAAAGTCCACAAGTGAAAGCAGACAACACACATCTATATTAAAAATAAATAAATTTGATTTACTACAGAAAAAACAAGTGAAATAACTATTGTTACATTTTGAGATTACAAAGTAGACAAAAGAAGTGACACCATACTTATGAAAAATTTTAACTAGATAAAAGATAAATTTTAATGAAATGTAGGTTTGACCGGTGAATATATAGGCTACAGTATATTATAGTATTCATCATGATACGTAGGCCTACAGTTTGGCCTAAATTCAATCATATCCCAGGAAAATTTCATTTTTACTAAATTTCAGGTTTTTCTGGTCCATAAAATCATAAACAACTGTAAGGCAAAATAATATAATTAATTCATTTATACTGTATAATCTAGTATGAGAACATCCATCCATCCATTTTCTGAACCGCTTAATCCAAGTGGGTCGCGGGTGTGCTGGAGCCTATCCCAGCTGTCAAGGGGCGAGAGGCGGGGTACACCCTGGACAGGTCGCCAGT
>JAVQJG010078092.1:0-25249 GCA_036024015.1 Craterocephalus amniculus | reverse complement strand
CCTGTTCCTGGAAGGCTGGCTATAAATAAATCAAGCTTCAGGTCAAAGACACTAATGTTGCAAAATATCAGTCCACCCTGAGATATCATGAGAGTCATGGCTGCTAATATGAAAGGAGCATGTGATGATGGGGTGCAAACAAAATATCAGGAGTGACCAGCATGCAATTGATCACATTCTCAAACAATCAGGTTATAGTGGTTGTGTGCTAATGATCTGTGAACGTCATGTTGTAAGACATATTTTTCCATTCCTTCCTACTTTGCACTAAATTTAAAGGGCATCTAAAAAAACACTGAGGAATATGTTTTACAATGACTTCAGTTAAACTGTTAGAAAATAATAAAATATAAGTCTGTATGAAGACGGACCATAGAAAGCTTAATGCACTTTCATTTACAATGTAAAACATTTACTAAATGGTCATTTGTGGCTATTTGAAGTTAACTAAAGTTGTATGGAAAGGTGCCAAACTAGGCTAGTATTAACAAAAGAAAACTTACCCATATTGAGAATTCCTTCCATTGAAGAGTTTCTTTTCACTTCTTTGATTTTGTTAGCTAATTGGATTTCCGTGTTTGTCTTTCTGCCTTCCCCAACTCTGTCAAGTGGTCTTCTGCTAAGTCGCATTTCACCTGAACAAGCCTTTTTCACTCCTTTGCAGCTTCTGACCCCCCTGCTGCCCTCTCCTCCCTCATTTCTCCTCCCACTCGGGTCATTTGGAAACAGGTGCCCTGACCTCACTCGACTAACATGATACTAAAAGTGGAAAATGCTTTTTTTCAGAGATTTGCTAACACGGTAAGGGATGATACATTTACAGTTTGCTGAACCGACACAGAAGTTTTCTTCTTCTTCTTTATTTGTATCAGTCTTAAAATCAAGTATTTTAATTAAACAGTTTTGAAGTTTAAAAATTTAAAAATTTCAAACCTGCAGTCACCATTTGATTATTGATGATTATCGACCTGTGTAAAAATCGAATTACACACTTTTCAAATTTTACTTATCACCTCCCCCCACTCTTAAGTACCACCACAGTAATGACTAACTATGATTAGATCATTAGGTAAAAGGGGCCATGTTAGCCACCTGCACTTTCATATGCTCATGATGATCGAAGTTTATAGAGAAAGAAAGAAAGAAAGAAAAAAGGAAGAAAGTAAGAAAGAGAAAAAAGGAAGAAAGAAAGAAAGAAAGAAAGAAAGAAAGAAAGAAAGAAAGAAAGAAAGAAAGAAAGAAATTAACAAAAACCTGCTGCTCACATTGATGAACTAAGATTCATCATCAAATAATTTATTCATTAGCATTTCCTTACAGTGTATAAAACTTTTTTTTTTTCATAAAATGATACTTATTAGAAAGCTTGTCCTTTGGACAGCGGTCTTTGTTTTGTATTCACTCGCAGCAACATGATGCATTGAAAAAATCCCCCAAAATCATACCGTGGTTTATAAATCTGTGAGACTGATGATGTCTGGTGTCAAACTGTGCATGTTCCTCACAAACGAGGCGATATGGAGGTGGTGACCTTTCACTGGGTCAGCTTTGTCAAACTTTCAGCGCGGTTTTGGAAGCAGCTCGGAGCTGCAGCCTGAGGAGTTGTATCCATGCACGGTCACGCACAAACCCGCTGGCTGACAGCAGGTGTAAATCTTTAGCTCAGGGTGCAAACAGACCTTTGTTCCATAGATGTATGCTGAAAACCTAACCAGCAGCACTCACCTCACATTAAAGACAGTAACGGGACACTGTAATTAGCAAACGGTGCAAAGGTCATTTTACGGCACACAGAGCAAAGTGCAACGTTCTCATATCCAACTTTAATTTGCACAAATTATACAAAACATCTGTCACCCCCTTTAAATGACCATGGACCTTTCTGCATTTAATGTTGTCTTTTCTGACAGTTTTTTTATGAGGAAAAAAAACCATTTGAAGTCTGAAAGCAAACAGATTTTACAAAGTAAACGTAGAGGGATCAATAGGAGCGATAGGGGGGAAACAGGTACAGTAAACATTTGTTACACAACAGCAACAGTTTTAAAAAAGAAGCAATGGCAGCAGAAAGAACCAACAGCAGTGTTAAGTTTAGGTACCAATTTTAGCTCTTAGGAAAGGAAACATCACCAACCTTTTGGACAAGGAGCAGGTCAAGACTGAAAGGTGAGCGCCGCTGAGCAGCAACAAGCGTGATTCAAGCACATAAAGGCGTTTGTTTGTGTGCATTTTAGCGCCATCTGATGGACGGAAGCGGTAACGCTGCTTCACAAGCTGAGTCACGACGAAGACAACAGATGAAGAGAAATAATCCTTTATTTTAATCCATTATTACTGAATGCAGAGTATGAGGTGCATAAAATGCTTATATTGTTTAGGAATGGACTAATTAAACTGAGCTTAAATTGTGTGATTTAACGTTTAAGTGATTCTCTTCTTCGCGTCAGAGCTTGGTAAAAGTGATCTTTGGCTGAGTCTCCGGCTGGAGGATGAGTGTGAGGGTAGTTTTGAGATCCTCTGAGGAAGGCACGCTGAGATGGAAGCTCAGCAGGATCTAAAAGAAGAGCAGAGCAGAATTTAGAGGCATAAAGTCACACGCGTTATCTTTTTTCAGGATATTTGCAACTTGACTAAACTAAGCTGAAAAACAGCCATAAAGGATTGAAAAAAGTGTGACACAATGTTATAAGAAATATGTTTAGATTGTGTTGTTGGATGGGACAACAACAACCAACTTTTTGATTCCTTTTGTGGTTGTTTTGTGTCTTTCGGGGTTGTGTCAGGCTCTTTTGTGGGATAATATGAAGGTCTTTTTCACATGTGAGCAGTAGTATGTTGTTTAATTTCACATGTGGAGGTGATGCATAGGTGAAACCTGCTAAAACCAGCTTCATCAGCTCAGATAAACAGCAAATATCATCAGTGCTGTTGCTCCTTCTGACCTTTGTATAGCAGAAACAAGTTAAGCTTGTAAAATCTTCTCTTTCTAGCCTCAGGAGTCAACATCTGCTCATTTTTCATCTTTACATCCCAATCTCTCCTTCATCCTCTCCTTTCTCATGTCTGCTGTCACTCACATGCATGAGCAAAAGCTGCATCTCGTTCTCAGCGATCCTCCGCCCCACGCACTGCCTCGCCCCAAACCCGAATGCCAGCGAGCGAAACCCTGCCCCTTCTGCTCTGTGGCCGTTTTCTCTGCTGATGCTCCACCTGCCGGGGTTGAAGCGCAGTGGATCCTCAAACACCTGGGCACTCCTTCCCATTGGGTAAAGACAGGCCTGGACCATAGTCTGGGGGGTGAGTTGATGGACAAATGTGTGGTCAGGCATAACTGTGCACGCACCGGAACATGTAGACAAAGAGAGCCACAGTGTGGACACTCACCCCTGCAGGAATGTGGTAATTCTGTAGAACAATATCTCTGACTGGATACCGCTGCACTGTAATTCCCACCGGGTATAACCTGACAGAAACCACATAAACTCTTCTTTTATACATATTACTGCTCATTTCTAACTTAATTCCCAATGCAAACTCAGGATTAACCTCTTTTATGCTCGTTTCAGCAACTTAACCCAGGACCTCTAAAGCCATCCGAAGGTCTCAGAAACAAAAAATGTTCCAGTAAACCTACTTTGTATCTAATAATTATCTCTATTACTAACCTTTTCAATCCATATTAAGTGGAGTGGCGTTCTTTACCCACACAGATCAAGGTTGAATGAGTATAATCCATTAGTTTTTTTTTAAAATGCATTTTCTAACTTTTTTCAATGTACACTGGAAAGACTTACATATGAAACACAATAGTTATACATGTCACTGATCTTTTAGAAATTTTATTTTATATTTAGACCTTTGTTTTACCGAAGTTTTTGTTGTTAAATTAATATGAGACACCTCTTATGTTCTGAGTCACGAATTAGAAAAGATTTGTTTTGAAAGTAAATTTTTAATTAGAAATGAACCAAAAACCAAAAGATGAGCAGTATGAACATAAAATGGAAGAGAAAGTCTTTATTTTCATTGTGATAGACATTCTTGTGACAACTATCTCAATATCAGATGTATTCTCCTCTGTTCTATATCATGATGGTCTTCATTTTCAGAAACATGCTCATTTATTCCTCTGTCATGATCAAAGATGAGTTGCAGCCTTCAAGGCCATCAATTCTTTGCTCCTGCTGCTCATTTTGAAAACACAAAGTACATCACATGTAGCTGCACAGCGTGATGTTGGTAGGACTCCTTTTACATGTTTACCTCTCCCCTGATGAGTGTCCACTCATTAATGAGTTCCTGATGATGAAAACTCTCTGAAAGCTGATCAGCGCATGGTACTCTTTCATGCTCTACTAGTCTTAAGCAACAAGTTATTTTTATTCCATCACAACAGGTTATTTTCTTTTTGAAGTCAAAGGTGCTGTTCGTGCTTTAGGTCACCTTCTGAAACTTACTGCTTCAATTTTAAAATGCATGAATGCATCGCTTTGCTGAGCATTATGGTTTGGTTAGGGACTTTTTATATTGAGATTTTCAGATATATCAAGACTTTGTCACTCAAGATATAGAATGAAGGAATTTCGTTTATATCAAGGTAGCTTTTTTTAGTTAAAAATATCCCCTTTTTTTTAGCATTTTGCGCAACTGTATCTTTGTTATGGCCATTGAAAAATATTTTGTATTATTTTAACACACATCTACTTTAATTTCAGTCAAATATTTTAATGCACATGTGCTTCTGATCCTTAATAAAAGTGCATGTAGCACTCAGGGCTATAAATCTGAACCGTCTTACTTGAGCAAAAAAATTCATATAGAGATATATATTGTGTATCGTGATTAAGGAAAAAACAATTGAAATATGAACATTTTTTCATATCGCCCAGCCCTGTTTGTAAGTGTATGCAAGTATTGAAAGATTTTCCACAACTAATGTGTTAAAATGTCCATACCTGAGAACTTCTTTGATTGTGCCTTTCAGAAGTGGCGCCCCCTGCAGGGCCTTCTGAGGGTCACCCCCTGCCTGCGCCCATGATGTCCTCACCTGCTGCCTAACCCTGTCCTGCACCTCAGGGTTGCGTCCCAGTTCAAACAGAGCAAACTGCAAGGGTACAGCTGTCTGCAGAGAGCACAGGATGAGAGCTGACACAAACTAAGGCAAAGAAGGTAATCACACACACACACACACACACACCGTGTCAACTCCTCCAGCCATCAACTCAGTGATGTTGGCTTTTATAAGGTCCAACGATAGCTTCCCTTTCTCCATGAGTTGGCCCAGAACTCCAGTGTATTTGCCTCCAGCCGGTCCAGCATCAGACCTTTGACCCTGGGAGGACGACAGCCGCTGATATGACTTCTGGATCCTCGCTTCGGCTAGAAGAAGCACAAAGGCGAATGACTAGGACAGGAGAAATAAGCAGTCCATTAAGATGAAGCAGGACCTGACTGACCCACCATGACTGAAGATGTGGTCCCATGCTGTGGCATGCTGGGTCCACAGGGGAGCGCCGATCCGGAGTAATAGGCGAGGCGGAAGGTAGAGAAGGGGAGGGGTGGTTGTTAACATTCGCTCCACTGCCCAGATGAACTTTTGAGACTCCAGAGAGGGGGACGAAGAGAAGAGGCCGATACGCTCTCCATAGAGCACGTGGCAACTGGCTGCAGAGGAGGAGGAAAGGACTGAGGGTGGGAGGTTATTTTATCTGAGAGAACAAACAAAAGCCCTTTACAGAATAATGGGGATCAGTGTTGACTGCATTTTAGAGGATTATAATGCATTCTGACCATTGTTTCAAATTGTTAATCCAACATTTAAACGGCTGTTTGGTCCCATCTGGGTTGACTTACTCTGTGATTAATGCCTTATAAACATTTTTAGCCATGACGGTAAGATACAATTTTTCAAATTCATCTTTACACAGAAAACCTTCTTGTTTTCTGTCTGCACACGATGTCTCCAGAGCAGACATCGACTAGCAGACGTGCTTGGGTTACATTAACCTCACATCAGCCGGTAGGATAGGGTTTCTCGTGGTCCAATTCCTACTCTGGCCTAGCACTTGGTGTTACGTGCTGTAGTCCATTAAGATCACAGCATCATGACTCAAAGTCATCGGCTTCACACTCACGTACACAGGGACGTGTGTGGTGTGCTGAGTCACACAAGGATTCGCACTTGGCAATGTGGAATGATGCAAATAGACACATGAAAGGAGCAGACCTGTAAAAGAAATGCTGCAGCTTTGATCATTTCTATTTTTACAGAAGCACACTCTCTTTGACCTCCGACATATTGAACAAATTAAAGGCAGATGTGCCTTGGGTTAGAATGAAGTTTGGTATAACTTCTGATGTCAGAAGCTGCCACAGCTTACATCAGTATTTGTGACTCAAACTATTGATATGTGGGATTAAGTAAAGCCCATAGAAAAGGGTAAAATGGGGGTCCAGCTCAGTCCATCCCCTCGTCACTTAATGAACTCAGTGAAAATAAAATCATTTTGAACCCTGGCACATAAATAGACGTTATGATGAGGTTGACATCCAACCTTCCAGTGCGAAGCGGAAAAGGTCGGGACTGGGATCGATGGTGAGCCCACGCTTGCCCTCCTCTCCTCTCCCCTCCTTGTCCACTCTGGCCTGCAGCATTCGACAGAAGTCCTTCGCCACCTCATCAAGCAGGGGGAGAAAGCGCTTCACCGCCTCGCTCATCATCACCTCCTTGTTGAGCTGCAGACGGTCGGCTCTCCATTCCTCGTCATTCCTGTGGAGCAGAGTCGCAGTGTAGCCATGAAATAGACCCATATCTGTTGGTTCTTTGTGAAACGAAAAATGTGGGTTTATCAGCATGTTTTTCGTTTTTTTTTACATCTGAGCCACTGTTACTTTGAGTTTAGTTCCCACTCGCTTCGTAGTTTTTCCACTAAACCACTTTATTCTACAGCACTTATATCTTCACCTTTTAAAACTTCATGGTTTATTATACAATGATTCATTGGAACAGGAATACATTTGGAAGAGCCTCTCAAACAACATTTAGTCTCTCTGAGATGATTTTGTCTCTTCTGAGCAGCATTTCATGCGATGGTGACAACGTGACTCTATCTGTTATGGTGGGGATTGCAACCAGCCATGTGATAAACAAAGTAAATCCTCTAAGATCTAGAAGTGGGTTGTGGAAAACTATTACACCCTTGCTGCTGGGTGTAATTGATAAAATTGGTGTTGTGGTCGCCCAACAAGGGTTAGGATGGTAGGGATGGTAGGTAGGGATGTGAATCTTGCAGCAACTCACGCTTCGATTCGATTCGATTCGATTCAATTCGATTCTTGGGGTTACAATTCGATTCTGTATTGATTCTTAATTCAAACCGATCTTAATTCACATTCAATCCTATTTTAAAAGCAAAACATGCTGATTAACTCCGTTCCTCTATAAGCCAGAAACAGCTCTGAGGAATTGTTTCATTAGTTGAAAGAAAACTGATCATTTTCATCAAAAAACGGTTTAAACTTAGCTAACGTGGCAAAGTTTAACATATCTTTGTCACTAAGCAGCAGCTTTGATAGTCAAGCTTATCATTTTTTGCCTTTTAAAAAATCGATTCTTGGGATTTTTTTAAGGATTCTGAATCTTGATGAATAAGAATCTCAATTCTTATTTTCACCACCCCTAGTATGAAGCAGCCAGGCCCTGCTCATCAAATACATTTGATTAACTGATTATCTGCAAGTGTGAGCTGGTTTGGAGCGTTCAGAGGACAGAAATGATCTTAGAAAAGCAAATGTTTCCTTTCATCAAACTGAAAGATGTCTAAGACCTTTTTCCTCCTTCATTTCTTCTTCTTTTTTACATTTGAACTCAGTTATTTTGAAGGTAAAATTATTTTTTACAAGTGAATAACGTTCAAGCTGCCAGTATTCCCAGGAGTGAACATCCTTGCAAGTTCAAGGTCTGAGTGTACTCTGTTCAGAGAGACTGCAAAACAACAACAACAAAAACCTCTCAGAAAAGTGTGGCTTGTTCAGATGGGCTGCCAGAAAAGAATATAACAGGCCGTCTTCGGTTTGCAAAGCTGCAAATGAACAAGCCACAAAGTTTTTGAAACAATATCTTTTAGATACATGAGACAGAGGTGGAGATGTTTGGTCATAATACTTAGTGCCACCTTTGGAGAAAACAGCATGCCAGCACATACACCAGCACAGGCCAATCAGACTGAGTCAGTGCCGGTGGATCAGCTCCTCTTTCCAACAGACAAAGCTCCGATGAAACTGGGTCATCATGCAACAGGAACATGAATCCAACCACAGCAGCAAATCTACAGCAGAACGCAGTGAGCCAGTTTGCATTTGCACACCTCACCTGGACCCTCAGTAACCTGAATCATCAGTAATTATACAGAAAACAATGACTTGAAATTATTTCTATTAAAAGAGGCCCAAAAAGACATGGGATCATATGAGAGAATTGATTTTCTTCTCTGCATTTTAGATTTTAGATCATGCTTTTTTCAAGCTGGTGATCATAGTGATGTGATGGCTTCATCTCTGACCTTGCTGCCATACTATGTCCAAAAAACTAATGCCTGATGCGGGGGGAGTTACAGAAAACACCCCACAGAGCAGCATCAACCGCAAATATGGCATTGAAATAATACATAATTTTCTTATTTACTTTGAACCTTTCAGTAAGTGGTTAAGGTACGCCCATCATGATAAGCTCTATAATCAGACATAATCAGAGAACGGATTCATGTTGAAGTATTCTGTGCTTTTTATTTGGCCTTTAGGAGCTAAAATGAACGACTCTTTAGTCTTTCATGCTATATTTTCTATCAGTTGTCAGTGTTTCCTGTGAGTTTACCTGTTCAAAGAGATTACTTTGAATTGTTCTTGTCCCTAAAATCTAACAGCTAAACCTTTCCAAGCTTTGAAGAGAACTGCTCCAACGAATGTATGTGTCCACAATGCAGGTTTTTGGAGCAGAAAGGTGGCACTGACTTGAGGAAGACTCCCTTGCTGTGCTTGCGGATCTCTCGATGCGTCGCCCATGGCTGCAGGGTCATCCTACGAGGATGCAGCCCCTCCGACTTAAACAGTTCACTGATGTCAGATGGCAACAAGATGTTCACACTGCTTAGGGTGCCCACTGTTTCCCTTCACACACACACACACACACACACACACAGACACAGAGAAAGGCTGGTGTGAGAACAAATGTAGAACTTTTACATAAAGATAAAGATAAATGTACACAATATTTTCAGCACACCCCTCTCTACCTGTAGATGGGGCCGAGGGCATTGAAGGTCCTCTCCATGTGCTTGTGGAGGGTCTTGAAGCGATTTTCTCTCCAGAACTTCACCAGATTGATCCATCCATTCCTCCCCGTGTGAGGGATCTCCTCAAATGTGCGCACCCGTCCGTCCGCACCCCTCTTTCTTGCCTCCTTCACTGCTCCTTTACCTCCTTCTAACTTTCCATCCACCACAGTCCCTGCTGCAGTCATGCAAAGACCCCTATGGGATGCGACTGCAAAACATCTGGACCCAGAGGTGACCTGCGCTCTGACACACACAGCCGCTCCCGTGGACATGCTTCTCATGGTCCAAACAAGATGTGTGGGTCGCTCTCATCCAGCTCAACACCTATAGCTGTTGTCTCTGGAGGACTGATTATTTCCCTCCTCCAGCCCCAACCTCATCCAGAGCCTTGGATGTGCGTTATCTGTCTGATGAACTGATAGGATGTGATGATTTATGAATCAGAGTCACAGTTCAAGAGAAAGACAACAGAGCCAGAATGTCAGGCTGATCCACCGAGCAAACATGAGGTAGAAACAGAGTCCTACTGGACACAGAAAGACTTTTATTCCAAGTTTTGTTCAAAGCTAATAAACACTGTGAATATGGGATCGACTTGTTGTTTACAGAACAATGTATAAAATTTAAGTATAAAATCTTTCAACTGAGCAGCTTAAGACTATTTACACTTCAGCATTATGTAGCTCATCACAAACAAAGCAGTACAAGAAGCTTGGTTGTACACATCCTAGGTTTGGCTCAGGCCTGAGTCAGTGAATGTATCCTAAAGACAAACAAGAAAGATTTGAAGCAATAATGCAAAATAAGCACGTTTTAATTAATCACTTGTGTGAATGTTTAAACGTGTGGTCCTGAGGTTCCTTACTTGTGTTTAGATCACAGTTGGATCTATTTCATTTAAAGAGCTGCAATAACCCTGGAAAAACTAGCTCATAACTTCCATTATAAGACACACAAAGAATTTCCTTCTTCATTATTTAACAATAATAAGTGATATAATTATGTATCAGTTTGTTTAAAGTGTTAGAATTTTTTTTACTTGAAGTCAAAGTTTCAAGCATGGATTGTATATGCTTTATATTCTGTTTCAGCCAGAGATGTAGTCGGAATCATTTCTGCATTAATACTAAAACCTAACTTTGCAATGAATGCTACACCTAAAGTCCCCATGCTTGCCTTTCTCAGCATCATATAATGAATAGTTTATCATGCACTATTAACTAGACTCTACTGGTAGCTGCAGAGAAGTTACCATATTGCAGGAGACTCATTATCAGTGTCCCATTAAAACCCAATTCAATTCTTTTTAATTGGTTTTAACACTACATATTACAGTAACTTAAACTATTAATATGTGTTGTCTATTAATATTTTAAATTAAAGAGCATAAGTCTAATCATCAACTGATAGGCCTGGGAAAATTTTACATTGACACTTCTTATCTAGATTCTGCATTGCACTCTATGTATTACAACAAATCTCAGAGATATTTTATAGAATAGAAATAAATAAAGTAAAAGTCAACATTATAAATAAAGAAAAGTATCACTGTGCCTGTCTGTAGAAGTCAAATATCATATGTGAAAAACTTGTGTGCTTTTTTTCAAGAATTTTTGCATCAGATGGTTTAGATATCTTCCTGATAGCCATCCCCCTGTAGGCGTACAACAGCCGGCCAGCTGTAGTAAAACATGGAGGTGATACTTTTAGCAGCGGCTACTCTGAATTTTACTTTGAGCAAATTCAGATCTCTGCAACAGACTCCTCCAGTTTCCAACATTGTTCAGGTTTGTGCTGCCATTCTTTCATCTTTGTTCATTTGTTCATTAATGCCCCTGTTTCTCACTAGCTTGTTTTTTCACTTGCAAATCTGAAAGAACTTGACCTTGAAGTAAAACAAAAGGAATGTGGAGAATATGTGTTGTTGTTATCCAGCAGTCATGATGAGGTGCAGCACACATGCAGATTTACACAGTGCTACATTACCAATGTCTGTGATTCCAGCTGCTATTGATCACATGACTTTACAAGAGTCCCTATTTGTTGGTGTAGGAATAGGTGTCCTGCTTGTTTTCGTCCCGGTGAGAGCTGCCGTGTGGAAACTGAGGCCTCGAAAGGCACTCAGCAGGTTGAAGCCGTCGTCCTTGGCTTTGGTTTCAGGATGGATAATCTTCGACAGCTCGTTGGGGAGAGACACTTTGCCTCCTACAGACCTCAGGTGGTTTTTGTCCTCAGGGCACTGAAACATGATGAACAAATAAGATGAAGAAGAGTGAAGAGCAATGGTATACAAAGAAAGGAGAGAGGAATAAAGTCATAAAACCTTCCATAAATCCTTTAAACTGATGACTTTGGTGTATTGGCTCATAAAATCTGATTGTTTCTGTGTTGTGTGCTTCAAAGGCATGAACATATGTTGACTATTTAACCCTTTAAAGCCCAACCCAAGAAAAAAATGGGGAAAGAAGTCCAATTTTTCAAATCATAAGTCTTTATTTGGCATTTTAACAAAAAGTGGGGAAATAATTAACATTTTTCTGTCCATATCTACCATTTATTGTCAAATGATATGCCAAAATTATTCTTGTAAAGTCTCCTGCTTCCTGGTGTCCATTAGGGAGCAGAAGGCATGTATCATATTATCTACAACAGCGTTTTGAGCAGAGTTTTTTTAACCAAAAAGTGATGCAAAATGTTTCCAAAACGGCATGTATCAAATTTGGCTTTAAAGGGTTACACAAGTCTAAAGGTATAAACTCCAGATAGCAGCTGCTTATCTGCTGCATATTGACTGAATGAGTGCTTAAGTTCACTGGTTTCTTCATCTGCTTGTGTAGAAAGCCTGTATTGTATAGAAAGAAACCCCAGTCTGTTGCAGTCTACCTGCTGCCAGTGTGCACTGTGCCTGGTGCTAACTTGGAATTAAATATTTCCCTGAATCAATCTTATTTGAAAGAAGGCAGCCACAGCAAAGAAGATGACAAGCACAACAAGGAGAACAACATGTTTGTTCTGAGGAGATTCACTGCTGTCGTCAGACACAGAGTAAAACTGCGGGTTAGTAATGGCACTAAAGCACACGTCTTCTTTTCTTTAGATGGTTATGAAATAGATACTTGTCACCTTAACACCTCAAACTACAGCACGAAAGTGTGACACTGTAAACTGATGCATGGCAAGCTTTGGTGGAACTGACTGAGGCTGCTGGGTGAAAGGATGCTTGTGATCAATGTCTTTGATGAGGTTAATGATAACAACCGGCTCCATGGGCCTCTCCATCTACTAAAAAACTAAGGTGATTCTTCTTATTAGAGGGAGAAACAGAGGCAGATAAGATCAATGAGGGTATTGGTCTTAAGTGAAAATTTATGTTAAGCTAATTTACTGGCTTTTCCATTCATAGTGAGTAACAGTGAATTAACACAACAGTGAACCAATCACATAAACCCACAGTTATAGGTTAAAATAACATACTTTACTGTCATCATAGTTTCCCACACAATCCACATCAGGTTGTCTGTGCACACGCAGTATTTCAGTGTTTGCATTTTGTATTTTAAATATATATTTCACTTGACTGACATAAGGGTCGTATAAAAATGTTATTGTAGCAAATGGATCCTATTTAACAGCTGCCAGATTACATTTGACAGTGAGATCAGATAATAGTGAAATATTAACTCTGCAATTAAGATATATAGTAAAATATCAGAACCAAGACATTCATATAAAAATATAGGGGAAATAGAAAGATCAGTAATACGTTTTATTGTTTAACTTTTATAATCAGATATTTTTGAGGGTCATTTGGGAATCTGAAGACTTTTGTAAAGGTAGAGTAAGCTTGTTTACATCACAGAGAAAATCAGCCAAAACACAGAACTTAATGAACCAGGCATGACCACAGTTACAGTGGGTTTTGTGCAGAAGCAACTAATGTGTTGCCAGCATGGAAACACGTCATCTCAACACATCATGTCACACAACATAATGCCAGAGAGGTCATGCTTATTTCCTGTGTATGTGCATATGAGTTTTCTTTGAAAGCATTGTGTGATGTAAGATCACACACTGATGTCCATAAATCAGCTGAAACTGCCATGGTACTGTAATATAAGTTATCATGACTTGTGGTGACAAACCTCAGACAGCTGATATTTTCTCCTGAAGTGAGATCTCATAGCTGCTCTCTCTGCATTCTTCTGAGCGTTCATTGCTTCACGCAGCTTTCTGCAAACACACACACACAGTTCTGTTAGAACACCGATACAACAGCACAGGTGTTGATAAGTTGTCTGAACCGCAGAGCTGAAATCCTTCCTTACGATTTCCTGTTGAGGTGGTGAATTTAGTGCTTTGAAAAGCAGTGAACTCAAAGTTATTTTGATGTTTACCTTTTCATTAAAGGCTTTTTGCTGGTTAATATGTTTGCCAATTTATTTCTGCTGTCTGGATTCAGAATTTGTCCAAAACAGGTTTAAAAGTTCTTAAAATGGAAGATATTACTGAATGAATGACATGGCTTATTCATCATGTGATTCAGCTATTTATTAGTATGGTATTACGTTTGGTATTATATTTCATGTATATTAAGGAACCCTTGTGTATTTTTGTGCATCTGTACATGAAGTGTGAATGTTCTAATAAAATTGGCAGTATTCAAGAACTACAGCTTGTCTCTTGTTCAAGTTGTGTGAAACGTTACAACTTTTCTCAATACTATTTCCTTATTTACAAAACTCATACTAAAGATTACTGGTTCTTCTATAGATTTAGTATTTACTTTGTTCATTATGCTGTTGTTCATTATGATAAATACAACTCTAAACATTTTATTAATGATGTAATTAGTTCATATATCCATCTCTGCATCTTTGTCTCTACCTGATGCAGAGAATCTACTTGCCTTTTCTTTTCCAGCTCTGCCTGATAAGAGCGAATGACCGTCTGGTCTCTGGGAGGTGCCGCTCTCAGGGGAGGGGACTTCCTCCTAACATGGTCTCCCCCGCCTCTGCTCCTCTTCCTCCTGTGTTTGGCACACAACTTCCTTTCCTTCACCCCTGACACACAGCTGGTTAGCTTCCTAATGGGCGTCTTCAGGGACTTCTTTGCTCTGACCACAGCTTCCATGATGCTTTGCTGCTCTCAGGGTGAGAGGGAACAATCGCACCCCTATTTCCTCCACAGATTACAGGTGAATCAGTGTTTACTTTCTTCTGTTCACATGTTGTGTAACTGTCGCTGTCTCACGTCTCACAGCAATAATTCAGGTTGAAACCTGTCAACGACAAGGACAAGAGACAGACAAGGCTAAGACACACAGACTAAGCCTCACACACCACTTACATACACTAAGCTTATCGTTTCAAGAAGAGGAGGTTACTGAAAGAGAAAGTTGGAGCCCATGCAAGGACAACAAGTGTCACACTATACACACTAAACTGCTTATTTCTTAACTTGTTTGTTTATCCACACACACACAAACAGCATTAACTTATCTCTGGCCTCACAGATTTCTTACCCGTGTGGTCACAGCTGGAGATCTTGTAACAGCATGAAATCCTGATAAAGCACCCAGCCAGATGGCCTTCGCCGCCCCCACCTGCAGACAATCCCCCCAAATTTGACACAAAGGAGAGGAAACAGGAAACAAGCAAAAAGAAGAAGAAGACTCCAGAGGATATTTCATTTGTGTGTCCAGGCCCACACATGGGAAAATGACAGTGTTCAGGTTTCAGCGTCTGCTTCTCTCATTGCTTCATCAGGACTCTACACTCCACCACCCCCAACTCTGCTACACAGATTATAGGACTTAATGAGGAGAATCTCGTTAGCCGTGGCAGGGAATGCACCGGATGACTCACGTGTCTGCGATGAAGATTTAGAGGCACCAGCTGATGTCATGTTGGGCGACAATAGAACAAATTGGGATCCTATTTCTCGATTTCCTCCAGTTAATGGGGAGGTTATCAGGTCAGGTTTGGTGTGAAAGTCAAACAGATAAACTGTAGTTTTGTGAACTGCTTTGCAAGCACATATAAGATACAAAAGATGAGGAAAAGATGTTATGGAGAGTAATGCCTGAGAGATGTTTGTGTTTAAAGGGTGTGTGAAAAAAGAAAGTGATGTCACATCTTTTCTCCAAACCAACAATGAATTTCTGTGCCAACTTTTGTTTTACAATGCTAAGCGTGTTTTTCTGCACAAGATCAAATGCCAGAAGTGTTGTAAAAAATATCTTTGTAACATGAATAGTTGTACCCCGTTAGCTTCAAATTCAGCTTTAACATGGGGAGCAATTTTGTGTTCAAAAGATTTATTTTCTATTGTGGCAGCTGGGTGAGCAGGCTCCCCATGACAGCTACTTTACTGAATACTAAAACTTCTACTGGGAACTCATTTCCTGTTACCTGTTTTCTTGGACCAGAGGAGCCCAGAAAAAATATTCTAAAAAAGAAAAAAAGATTAGTATGCAGTCTATGTTTATTTGCCTTAAGATTGATTGCTTTTTTAATAGTGACAATATAAAGATCTACAGATGTGAGTTTTCACATTTCGGTTTAAGGTGTTTCGGTCCCAGATGACAGAGCTTGTTGACAAGTTCTCAACAAACCTGTTTATGATACATTTGTTTGAGCTAGTTGTGTTGAAGCAGGGCAGTAACCCTGTATACAAGATTTAAGATTCAAAGAACCTTATTCATCCCGGACTAAATAGCCTGCGAAGAATAAAGTAGTTTGAGTCTTTGAACCTTGAATCTTGTGGACTACTGCTGAGGCGCCTCTCCTGCTTTCTACGTCTGTTCATGCTTCAGTGACAAATTACATTTTATACTCTTCAGCCTGCTCTAATGGCCCAGTTGGCTCTGACAGCAATTGCACTCGCCTCAATCAGCCTGTTTTAAAGTCTCTGATACTCACTCTGCTGTGCAGGTATCACAGTCTTTTTTTAGGAGACGTTAATGGTTTAACAAGATCCTCATTACAGACACGCCTTTCTGACCACATGCTCAGTATAACAGACCTTGGATCAGGTAAGCGATCCATTGTGCAGGTATTCAGAGATCCTGCATCAGCAGCACTTCTCCCCAGGAAAATCTTTCAATTTAGTCCGCATCCAGCTTGAAAAAGATGAAATAAAATGCATTAAATGTTACTGCTGCTGAGTTATCATCACTATGACCAACACTAGTGTGTAGCATGTGCAGCCCATCTTTTCTGCTCTCTGACTGGATGCTTCTTCACGCTCAAGAACATGTGATTGCCTTTCTGGGAGTTTTAGGATGGGTGGTCTGTCACATGACCGATACCAATCCACCTGAGAATCCTTTAAGTGGCTCTGAGCCACTGGGCTTGCATGTAAGCTCTGGCTAATAAATACACAGACACACATACAGCTGTACCCCCCCCCCCCCCTCTTCAGAGGACATTAAACTTACACTGACCTTCTAATCATAACAACAACTTGCCTGTTTCCAAACCTTAAACCATGCAATCATTTCACAATTCAATTACAGACTTCATGCTGTGTGTCCTCGGGAGGGAGGTGAGTCCCCTGATGCAAGTGTGTCAAAAGATTTACGTCCCACAGCACAGCTCATGCGATTACACACTCACGCACCCATGAGCCAGCAAATCAACTTCAGCAGTCAGAGACGGCGTCCAGGTCAGAGCCCAGCGAGGATTTCAGGAGGAAAAGTCCAACTCGCTCATGTAAAAGTAAACTACAAGGTTGAAAAACATGCGGTTACACACGTGTCTGCTGCATAAGCCGTGCACATGCACAGGAGTATGCACGAAGGCAAAGTTGTGACATGAAATGCAGCTGAGATTCAACGGCGTCAGTTAATTCAGTTTATAGAAAACATTTCACTTATGTTGCTTTAGCTGCTTCTTTTTGCTTGTAGATATGAAAACATTAAACTAATTCTACAGACAATCACCAGATGTAACCTGTAAGCTCTATGATTTTAATACATTAAACATTTAATAGAATTACTGTCATTGCAATCTAAATGATCATCTGGAGGGTTTCTGTTGTAATATATCATATGTAAAGAGACATAACTGTGTACAAGAGGACACAGTTGGAAATCTGTATTGGACATCAATCATTTGCAGACTGCACCACATTAAAACAGACTTTGTCATGGAAATCATGGCTTGAGCTCCTGCTGGTTGCTGCCATCATTGATGTCTCCCTTTCAGCATCTGATAACTTTTCTATGTCATGTTGTGATTAGTTTTTATTAGCATTTAATAGCTTTAATGGAATACAGGCTTTAAATACATCCATTTAGTCTCCCAGATTTTAAAAATGGACCTGCCAATTTTTAGCATAACTGGTTTGTCAGGAATCTCATATCAAAAGGATTTTAACTTGGGAAATTCCTTTGTACTACCATTTAAAAAAAACAGAATGTAATTAAGTCTGTCTTCCTAAATAATCACTCTTTTATCATTTCAGTTTCAGCTCATAAACGTCCTAAAATTGTGCTTGGCAAGCCAAGGATATCGTATAAAACACACACAGGCCCCACCACCATCATCAGAAACACACAAACTTTGATGTAAGGTCTCATTTAGTCAGAAACACATCCGCTTCGCTGAGCTCTGCCAAGGCTGCAGAGAGTGAGCAGCCCACACTCCTGTTCAGCCTTGTGACCGTGCTCTCTGCTGAGCTGCATTCAATCAACATGCCAAAGTAGGGCTGCAAGTCAGAGGCGTTTACATGTGTCACACGCTGGATCTGACGCAGTGATGAACTGAGGCCACAATCAAAACATCACAACTGAAGGACAGATTTTTTAAATAATGACTGAGAGAGGTTAGTAGATATAAAATCTCTTTTGAAAAAAACCCACAAATAATCTTTATTATAAGGTGATCACAGTATAACACACATAGACGTTATCTTGAAACTTCAGTATTTCTTCAACATATTCTCCAAATTTTAGAGATTCATCACAAATCAGCTTTATTTTTTCTGCATATTTTCAATTAGGACCTGGGAGGTCTGAACATCCAAACCTCTGTTCTCTTTGTGTATTAAAACATCTTTACAAAACTAAAAAACAGGCCTGAATTTCAGATGGATAAATAGTCTATTCCCAATCTGTGAGCGTTAGCTTAACCAAACTCAGATTTTAAGACGTGTAAGAGTAAGTTATCTGAGTTTTATTTTTTCAGGGCCCTAAGACATGTATGATAAATAAATAAAAGCTTGGACACTAGAAATAAACAAAAAAATTTATCAAAACATGATTAGGAAAGTCACTTTCTGAGATCTTTAAGATAAAAATGTTTGCTTAACATTCAAAGGTAAAACTCATTCAACACGGTACTTCCTTCGCTTCTTAGACATTCAGACTTTCTCAGCTATGACAGTCACATGTCACTGACTTCAAAACCCTTTCAGCGTTTGATTAATGCCAACCAGCTTTGCCTTGTTTACATTTCAAGATCTCGGCTTGTCCTCACCCTCTTCATTTGTACATATCAAATAAATCAACCCTCCTTTTAAGTAGTCGCTCCTTACTTCAAGAACATGTCGGGTTTGTTGTGATACTGCAACAACTTGAGAAGACTTTGGTATGGTCCAAATAAGCAGAAATTCAGGGTCATCTGCTCAGGTCGCAGCTCTTCCTCCACGCATGAGTCCTTCCCGGCTGGTGGAGGGGCAGGAAGAAGGGGTGGCGCAGAGCAGAGGACAGCATGATGCGTTTGGAGGGCTCGTACTCCAGCATACGCTCCAGCAGGTCAAAAAACAGGTGGTGCTCTGTCCCATGGGATAACAAGTACTTCTGGGAAACCAGGGAGCCGGAAAGAAGCAGTTACTGACAGTGCAAATATTTTTTCAGATTAAATGTTTGCAGCTACTTCAGCTCACCCTCAGCGGTTTACATTTGGAGTTAACAAAGCGCCCGGCCTTGGAGCTCTCGTTCCAGGCTAAACGGCCATGATGGAAATATTTCTGCTTTCTGAAGAGAAAGAAAAAGACGCTGTCAGATGTAAGTGTTTCAGTATGTTTTGCAGAGCAGGCTAAAAGAGAGAGGGATACCTGCTCCTCTGAATCATTTTTTGAGGAATTGGTCCCATTATTTTCTCCATCATAGCAAGATGCTCCTTATTGTCATGAGTCTGTAAATAAAAAGGAGCAAAGGCCATGACCAATTTATTGAGCCAACATCGTATTTAACTTGTCAGGCATGTAACCTGGAACAGAGTGAAGCCCTCGTAGTATTCAAACAGGATGCAGCCGATGCTCCACACGTCACAGGGCTGACTCCAGCCCAGCTCTGTAGGAGAGGGGAAAGAAATTTTACGCATCTAGACAACACTGACAGCTTCCCGGTTCCTCTCCAGATTAAAGCAACATCTTTTACCCAGGATGACCTCCGGGGCTCGGTAGTGACGTGTAGAGATGACGACAGAGTGATGTTCATGGTCAAAGGTGGCGCTGCCAAAGTCAACCAGCCTCACCATGGTGTCATTTACTCTCTTTTCACTGCATTTCTACACAGAAACCAGAAAACACCGAAATGTAGCCTACTTGTCACCCAGGATGGGTCATAAAGGATGTGTCATTGGTCATGCTGGCATTTCAATAATGAGTCTAAGGGGATAACTCGGGAGCACAGAAATATAACTACAGTGAGATCTGACAGTCTGACATGTTAACTAGTCAACAGATTTGATCTAATTCATTCATTCACATACACATCCTCCTGGGGTTCATTAGCTGCATGCATAATGGCCCTCATGTTCTCCAGCTCCATACATCCCACAATAAACATTTTATTTTCCAGTTCTGTATTTACTAAAAGGGATTTTATTCTTTTATTTCTTTTAACTGAAGCTGGGTTATTTTAAATAGTAAGTAATCAGTAGAAAGCATTCAGCATGCATGCCTCATAGCTTCAGTTTGAGCTTCTTTCAGTAAAGGGTCATCTGTCAGTTGGTTTGTGATTGACTGGAGGGGCCCTGACCAGCGTCTGCCGCAGGAAAGAGACTTCTTAATAATGTGCAATGTTAGTTTTAAGTTGAATGTCTAAATGACATGCATATTACTGTTGCATTACACATTTGTTGCTTGATTTGACTGGTATACCATCAAATTTGTGACGTTGAATTAAATGTTACAAGACAAAGATTTCCCAAACAACAAATGTAAGAGCAAAGATGGATCATTTCTAATTAAGACAATGAAAAACAAAAACACATCTCTGGGCAGATATACAACATGTTGTCCCCATGGGGTCAACAAACATAGCTTGCAGTCTTCTTGAATAAAAATGTACCTTACTTAAGGGAACACGTGTGGGTGGCACATTTACATTTTAATGGGTTACAGCAAAGCAGCCGCTCAGGTTATTCTGTAGTTTATTTTACATCGTGGTATTCTGTCACCCTGAAGCTGTCATGCCTACGGTCGTTTCTGACCTTCTCAGGATTGTATACGAGGGAACAGTCGGAGTTGACAAAAAGAATGTTCTCAGGCTTCAGGTCGGTGTGAGTCAGCTTGTTGTCATGGAGAACTGCAGAGACGACACAGTGATGGAGATGGGAGAGAAAGTAAACAGAGATTCATCAGGTGCCAACGCCCTCCTCTGGTGATTCTGCTCTTCATTATCATCATTCTGTTTGCGTTTGCATATGCTGCATATGTTAAACAGATTAGCATCCTGATTGTTAAATTATTTCCCAGCTGATGAAATAGTGGAAAATATATATATGCTGTCCTGTCTAGTTTCATTTAACAGCTGTAAATCCCTGGGAGTGGATGTGTTTGGCTTTAATCTTGTGGATCATTTTATAACTATGAATACATCTGTGCTACTCAAAAATCATTAACATATAAGCTAAATGTCATCACATAAGGAGCAATAAACATTTCCACTATTTGTTGAGTAAACATGTAGAATGATGAGTATGCCAGTAGCCCACTAATCATGATGTCTCTGTAATCATGTTGTTGACAGTTTAATGCACTATATTTACTCTCCAGCTCTCAGATGAGAAAAAGATTAAAACACTGCCATGGCATGGGCACATTTTCACATAAAACATTAAAGACCCACCTACAGCTGCAGATCATAAAATGGCAATATTTATGATGTATTTCTTACAATCTGGATGGTGTTGCGCTGGCCACACACGCACGGCACACGCACTCATTTAAATCTTTATATTTGACGGCGATGACATGTTTTAAGTTTAGGTTCAGGCTAAAGTAACACTGTTGTCAACTGGGCGAGACTGCGGCATCACGAGGGCCTCGCTTGCTGAAAAGTACCCAGACATCAGTAGGAACCACATTCATCACAAACCGCTCGAGGACAACCTTCTGGAAAATTGCTGTCCTTTAAAGGATGTTCTTATATTATTAGGTCACTACATGACACAGCAGCTGTGCAGTCCACAGCTGCCCACAGAGAACTCAGTATGACTCTAGCACCTAATAAAACACTTTTTCAGGTGTCTCATTTCGACATATCTGATGTGTGTGGGAGGTGGGGGGTGGAGGGGCATCCTGACCTGTGTTTGTTTCACAGAAACCTCACTTAGCGATTAACATAAAGCATTCTCTTCACTTTGCCTCACGGAGGCTTTATAATATGACTCACGTTAACAAGATTACATCGTTATCAAAGCCTTATACCCTTTCCTATCAAACATATGGTCCAGTCATTCCAAATGCAGATTAACCTGAGTCATTTGGTCTGCCGGACTTTTTGACAAGACCCTGAGTATGTGCTGTGTTTCCTAATTAAGTCACTGCAGTGGCGCTTGTAGACCAACATTAGAGGGGGCCAGGCTAGGGCTTGCTGCTTTCTTAAAGAGGCACATTTATTTAAAAATAATACACAAAAAAAGACCTTCCAACTTGACCTGACCATGTTGACCTTCAAAATTATATGTATGTAAGGCAGTATAATAGCATTAGTTCATTAAAAGCACTTTTTTTTCCCAATAACATTTTGCATAATACTGAAATCTATTACAGTGACAATACTATATGATAGTTGTCTAAGCACCTTATATAATTACAACAGAGAAAAACAGATTTCTGAACAAAAACACATTCTTAAAGAGACTCAATGTAATCTTAAGTTTTTGAACTAGCGACCGCCATCTATGGGTCTTACAGACACTGCAGCCTCCACATTAAGGAGGCATGACAACCTGGAGCAATTTTCTAGCATGAAATACAATCATTTACTCACCCAGACAGTTTTGGTGTAACTTGAACTCCTTTGGGAGATATTTAGATCCACCCGCAACCAGCGTTTCATAACAAAACCTTGGTGAAATGAAGGAGTTTTGTGGTAGAAAATGCCCTATATAGAGGCTGCGCGAGCTGGTCTAGCTCACTCCCATTATATTGGATGTACGCTGATCGCCAGTGGATCTAAAAAAAAAGATTGCAAAAAAACGAACTTCACCTTTAATGAGGTCCGACTGGAAAACTGAGACACACAACTTTGTTCGTCATCTTAGATCTTAGGGAATTATTGCAAAAAATCCAGATTCATTAAGGCCTTCAGCTTTTGGGGGGCCACAGGGGGTTAAGCTTAGTGTTAGTAACCCTAACCCCTAACGCCCCTAGAACTGCCCATGTTTTACTGAATGACAACAAACTGCAAATACTCATGTTGGTGGTACATTAAAAATACTTGGAATTTTCCAGGAAACCTCAGACACTAAGGTTTTCATTTCATGGAGTCCAAGCAGTGGACCGCTCAGTGTAACCTCAGCTCAGGGGTGAAGCCATCCAGTGTAAGCTGATGTTTGTGAGGGAAAGGTCATCTACCCTCACGCACCTAGTTTCAGCTGAACAACATGTTGCCATAGCAACCACAACGGAAACAACTCCACAGCAGCCTCACAGACACAAAGACAGACAGTGAGATGTGCTGTACAATTCTGAGAGCTATTAATGTTTATTTGATTATTATTTTCTCTGTCTTGTATGATCTCCAGGTAAAAGTCACCCACTAAACATCTTGCTAACTGTTTCATCAGCAGAACAGCCGTAAAAAAAAATCAGTTTAATCTCATCACTGACACTGATCCGGTGGTTCACAAAGGGGAGAAAAAGCAGCAGAGTTGGTGTGATTTGTGTTGGACTCACAGCTGACAGCGTGGCAGATCTGGCTCGCCATGTGTCGGATCTGGTTAATTGGATACGGCAGGAAGTTGTTTGATTTCAAGAAGTCGAAGGTGCTGAGAGACAGCAGCTCGAAAGAGATGCACACGTGGCCGTAGTAGTTAAACCAGCTGAGCATCTGCACGCAGTTACTGGTGGTGGGATGGAGAGGGAAAGGAGCAACGTGAAACACAAGAAATGATCTCTGTCCTCTCAGCACCGATGGAAGACTCACTGTTCCAGATGTGGATCTCTCTCGCTGATCTTCTCCAGGACGTTGATTTCCAGTTTGGCTGCTTCTCTGTATTTGTCCTGGTTTTTAATGATCTTCAGAGCGACCCGTCCTCCACCTCTGTGTATACAAACACTACGATGAATGAAAATAATAAAACAACACATACCTGCACATAAACTTTGGGATTACCTGCCGTGATCTAAACACTGCACCACTTTCCCAAAGGTCCCCTCCCCTAAAGTGTCCACTATCTCATCTGTAAGAGAGGCCAGATCAATTAAAGCTGGATCGTTTAAAAGCAGCTACTTGTTTTTCCACTTACATCTGTCCTCCAGGATGTCCCCGCTTTTGTAGATCAGGTGACCATTTTCAGTGTCCCGCTTTTTGTTGCCTGGAGCCTCACTGCTGTTCCGCTGAGGAGAAAGTCAGGCACATTAATAGCAGGTGTGGGGGGGGGACTAAATCAGTTTGTCTCTGTCACCTTCCTCATCCACAAAAAAAGGAGAAAACAACATGTCTTATTGGGCCTGAAAGAGCATAAGTCACTATCTGGACCAATGTATTCATATCCATCGCAGTGAACTGGTATCGTGCAAACAAAACTGAATTTAACTGAGCTAAATTGCATTTATTCTGATTATCTTGCTGGATTTGCATATAAGCTGAGGATTACTTCCCCTCTAAAAAACAATCCTCTTCCTGTTAAATATCAATTCTTAGACAGATGACCACTCAGCATCATGAAGCGTGCTGTGGTATGACGCAGATGAATCCCTGACAGCTCCACTGCACGACACCTGAACCTGACACCTCCTCCACCGTGGCTCAGACCTGGAATGCGGTTCTTCCTCTGAAAACCCGTAATCGATCTGCAACAAACATTTCTAATGTAACTGTGACTGAACATGGATAGCTTTGGTGTCATTTTCTGTTTGGTTAGCATGGTCCTCATCTGTGCAGGTCCAACCTGCTGGTGGATAGATACACCGCAACAAGGGGGTTCTTGTTATGCTGCGATGAACTTTGGGCTTTTTAAAAGACTATAAGTTAAATATTGTGGGGAAACTCTTATCAGTCCTTCTGGTTTTGAATAAATTGCTACTGCAAGCTATACAAGTTGTAGATCCTTTTGAATTTCATCATTTCATTTCTTCATCCAGGCTGGAACGTCTACCACAGGTCCCTCCAGGATAAGCCGGGCCCCGATAAGCAAGTAGCTTCTTCTATCCCTGTCCTTATAGATAACAAAAAGAGGCTGATGAATATCCAGAGGAACAAACGATAGGCTAACTTATCAAATCTTGTGTTCATTGCTCATCAGCCTGCTTATAACAAAAACTGGACAGATAATGCTCTTAGCACATTGAAGCTAGCTTTATTTAATGTCAGATCTCTAACAGGAAAAACATACCTGATCAATGATTTTATCTCTGAGCACAAACTTGATTTCCTGTTTTTAACAGAAACCTGGTTAGACAGAGAAAATGAGTCAGTTGTTCTGATTGAAGCGACTCCACCAAACTTTAGTTTTGTT
>JAVQJG010078076.1:0-10845 GCA_036024015.1 Craterocephalus amniculus | reverse complement strand
CCGCTGGAGGGATTATATCTCTCGGCTGGCCTGGGAACGCCTCGGGATCCCCCCGGATGAGTTGGCGGATGTGGCCGGGGAGAGGGAAGTCTGGGCTTCCCTGCTTAGGCTGCTGCCCCTGCGACCCGACCCCGGATAAGCGGAAGAGGACGGTACGGTACGGTACCTGTAAACAGCTTAAAATCATAAATTGGATGCTTGTAAACTCTGAGCACTCACACAGCACTGCATTAAAAGCAATGCTGTCTGACTTAAAGCAGAGAAGAAGACATATATCAACATGATCCACAAATTGTGCTGCCCTCTATGATCCAAACTTTATTTAAAATGTATAGAGACAGAATGAGAAACTTTTTAGTTATTTTAGAGTTATTCTACTTTTGATCTTTCAGAGTAAAGCGGAGGGGGACAGTAAGGCTTGATGTCTAAATGTCTTGGTCAAGGAATATTTTGCTCATTTTAGCAAGACAATGTTAACCTCATGCTTGTTGTAGAAAAGTCCATGTATGAGTTAGTTATTGTTCACTAAACAATAATTAACTGACATGACACAACCTCATTTAAAAGCTATTCTTTTGTGTTTTTTCCTCTGGGTTTGGCCTCTTTATCTCTTTAGAGTTGGATTTACAAATGTCTTAAGATCAAAACATTGACATCTAGAGTATGTTTAGATAACATTCGGCCTTTTGGTTAGCAGTTAATTTATTTAACTATGAGGTTTGCTTTCAGCCTTTATTACCCAGTTTGTTTGGATTTCCCCAGCCCTCCCCAACTCTGTAGTTTGTTTGTTTACATTGGAAGGGAGTGGACTTCCCCTTCACAAATTTGCTTGCGTTGGATGAACTGTTATCTTTTAATCGATCGGCTCTTCTGCACTGACATTTATTCTGTGTTTTCACTTTCTGTAGTTTCAAGTCTTTCTCCTGCACAGAGATTTTATTACAAGTTGATTTTGAAAGTCATTTGACTCAAGTGCAGGGGCAAAAAAGAAAACACACTCTTTTGATATAATGCTCCCTTCCAGTCCAGTCAGAGAGATCTGTACATCCAATCTTTAAAAGTCTCTGTCATGTAAATGTTGGATTGGCTTAACTACAAAAAAAAGTCAAATTGAGAGATTTGGGCGTTTTGTCTGTCTGGTTATTCTGACGGTTTTGGGCTTGTTGAGGTTCAACATTTTCACATAAAGATGAAGAAATTTGACATTTAACATGTCCGTTACTTTAGTTGCCTGTTGGGGTTTTTGGAGGATTGTTGACCACGTCCATGACACATGCTGGCATTTTAAAGACTCTGGTTAGAATACAATTCGCAAAAAGAGTAAACGCATTTCATTTGTAAGAATTTGCTGCCTACAGTGAAATATATTTGTACCCAAGTCATAGCTTCTATTCTTGGTTACTTTTCAATAGTCCAATACCAGATTTGAACAACTGTGACAGATGGTGCAACTTCTACTTGATTATCTCCACATACACAAACATGGGCATTATAAAACCCAGTTTATTTTATTCTTTTGACAAATGACCTCAGATTACTCATCGTTTTCCCATTAGCTTTTTGAAAAACATTGGCTTGCCTGTCTAGTTTGATTCAGCCTATATCAACTCCATCTTTCCAGAAATCAGTTTAAGCACAAAAAATGTAATTGAAAGCAAAACTGGTGAGTTTAATGAAATAATTAGCAGATAAAGAAACAATTGTTTCCTTTATGTTTGTTGAGAGCAGAGCAGAGGAAAAAAAGAGTGAATACTGGACTTCACTTTATCGAGTGTCTTTGTTAGCAAGTGACAAATATCCTGTCATGAGCTGAAGATGTGAACATTTTTAGATGTGTGTTTGATGTTATCTGACCCTCAGATTTTTATGAAGGAATTTTCCCACTTCTCTATGCAGCATTGCTTACATTCATGAAGGTTTGTCTGGATCTTGGTTCAGACTTCATGGTCACTTCAGAGACCGGAAGGTGTCCAGGTTCTGTGGCTACAAAACAAGCCTTAACCATCCTAAACCTACCGTAATTGACAGTCGGTGTATTTGAGGTGTTTGCTGTGTTTGGGTTTCCCAAAGTGCGGTGCTGCTCATTCTGATCACACATCTCCACTTCGGTCTTCTGTTTTCACAGGACATTGTTCAGATTTCGTTCAGATGCAACTTTATCCACCTGAGCTGTGCTGCCATGTTCTTTTTCAAGAGAAGAGGATTTCTTCTGTAACCTTTCCTAGCAATCCGTACTTATTACGTTTTTTTCTTTCTGCACTGCACTTCTTCTTTCTGCACTTGAACTTTAACATTTACTCAGATCTGAGGAGATGTAGCTGAGATGTAGCTGTTGGGCTTTTCTGCAGTTTCTCTGTGCATTGCTGGAGGCTTCCACACCTGGGTCGACTGACAGCTGTCTTTAATATTTTCAACTTGTGAATAATGTTTCTCTCTTTTGAACTTCTATTTAGAAATGGCCTTTAAACCCTTCCTGGATTAATGGGCCGCAACGATTGCTTTTCTAAAATCATTGCTTATGTCTTTTCTCCTCAACAATGTGTTAACAGACCCAGACCAGACATGACCCAGACCATACTAGCTTCCTGTTGAAGCAGGAAGACTGGACTTAGTTTTCAGACACAGTTCCTTCATTATATGAAATCACGCTTTCATAATAATAATATTTCTTTTTTTTAATATTATTTTGTTCCAAGTGGATCTGTGACATTTCAATGTAACTGAACTGAAATAAATGATGACTGCAAGAGCCAGAATGGGCAAATGGTCATGAGAGGCAGATAGTAAGTTGTAATTTTAGGCAGATTGACACTCAGAGATGTGAGAGCGTGTGAGAGGAACAGATGCTGATAGCTTGATGGCTAAGACACAAACCACAAGTGGCTGCTGTTTCCGCTGTCTCTTGTTTGAACTTGTTCTGCATGCAGAGCCTAATGAACATTATCTCACAACCTTTAAGACAAAAAATCTAAAACAAATTAGAAAGGAGTCTGTAGGTTTAAATTGATCAAATTAAGACAGAAATGAAAAAAAAACATTAAATTTCAGTACTTAGTAAGGCATATGTAATTACTGAACACTCCGTTTAGTTGGCCAGACTGGTACCAGCTGGTCTTCAGATCTGGAAACTGTTGCATGTACATGTGACAGATGGCAGGATAGAAAGGTAGAGCATATGTGACTTCCTGTCAACACTTTCTCACTTGCTGACTCATAAACAACTTGCAAGCTTTAGCATGTGCTTGTGAAAGAAAAAATTACACAAAAAGATAATGTCTACTCTGAGCTTCAACTTATTTACCAAGAATTTATAAAACAAGAAGAAGAAATATACTATTTTTTTTCACCTGCAATGATTATCTAATAAAGACAAATGTGTTATTTGTATTTGTTCTTTGTAACGTTTAATGTAAAATTGATGACTCATTAGATACTGTAGGATGTATGTGAAAGAAAAAAAAGATTTCCCTCTTAAACCCTGAACAGACCAAAGAAGCATAAAGTAGCTTCAAATAATTTACACCCTCAAGACGTGAAGTGTAATACCAGAGTACATGAACAGATTTATGAATGTAAGAATGTGAATAAAATAAGTAATTGGGATGTAAAGCAAAGAAAAAACATATAGATGGAGCAAATGAGTGAGACAAGAGAGAAAAATAGAAAGAATGTTTGTGTTGGACAGAAAAAGAGAAAATGAGGAAATCTATGATGGAGACAGAGGTTAACCAGCTTCAGATTTCTGTTTTTACATGTGTGCATGAAACTGCTCTGTCAGTCAGCTGAACTGCAGCCAGCTGTTAAAACCTCCATCAAATCACATCTAGCTGCTCTGTGAAGGAACCCGGGTAACCCTGCAGTCATTTCACTATTTGCATTTGTTTGGAAAAGACTAAACATATCTGGTGTGCTGTGCTTTGTATGTGTACTACAGTCTGTCCTCTTTGCTTTCTTTAACATAATTCTGAGATTATTTCGTTAGCATCTGAGACTCTTTCAACTCCAGAAACTTTTTCCAGGAACAGAGGTCAAAATCTTAGGGGGTCCTTTCCTTTCCTCAGTCTCTTCAGTTTTCAACCACAGGAACTCGGGGCTAAACAGGGGACACTTTTACCCCCTAAAAACAGCCCTGGTAGGGAGGTTTTACTTTTAGATCACATCAAACTTCTCTCCCAGTATATTATTTCTGCCTTTTTTTTATCTCAGTCTTCTAAGGTTTTATCTCCACTGGAATTTGTAACTTATCTTGCTCTAAATTTTTTTAATGATTTTATTTTATATACTTTTTGTGTGAGGGTGTGTGTGTTTAAATGCTTTAATTGTAATTATTTACTTTATGCTTTAAATATGTTATGTTAAGCACTTTGAATTGTCTTGAACCTGAAAATGTGCCATACAAATAAGCCTGCCTTGCCTAACTTTAAGTTGTACCACAGTAATAGCCGCTACTGTTTGTAGATAGAAAATGTGTCATTGTAAGTCCCAGAATGAATGAGGAGAAATAGGTCAGATGTGACGAGAGCAGTAAAATGAGTCGCATTAAAAAAAACACAATAATAGATGTAAGTGCTTAGATACAGAAAATCTGTCCTTTTAGTTAAGTCCCATAGTAAGTGAGGAAAAAAGCATCTGAATCAGTTTTATGAACCGGTTGTTAATGGAAGTTGCATTCAAGGACGTAAACATGAACAATATTTAAGTGAATAGAGCTGAATTACACTTTCTTGTAAGACTGTGGCCAGCACTGTTGGGAATGAGCTGTACTCCTCCGTAGGCATGATCTGTGGAAATTCAAAAAGACCTTGGACTGAAAAAATATTTAGCTCCTTGGAGAATAAAAAGAAAGTTACATCAGCTGAAATGCAGCTTAAAAATCTCACAAGAAGGTGGAGATGAAATCAGAGACAATAGGAGAGCTTATGTCGGGACTACGTTTGATTTAAGCTAATGTTTTACCTTTCTTTATAATGCACGGATATCTCAAAATGACTGGTCCAACTCTTAGAGATAAAAAAGTTAGTTAGTTTTTACATTTCTGATGTATTAAGTTGAAGATACTGGTTGATAATCTTAACATGACTTTTGTGTTTTCCCCTTAAAGAAGGTGCTCATTGTTGATTTATCCATAATGTAAGCCGCCACCACCTTACTTTTATGTTACCCCTAACAACTCAGACAACAAATGTGTTTTTGTGGAGCTCTTCTGCCCTTTACAGGCCAAAACCATGGGTTAGTGCAGCTTTAAGTAAGAGTTTCCACTAAAAGAGTGGACATAGTATCATCAAGTCCCTGCTTTTAGTTTAGCTTCCAACTTTTTGTCCATCCTGCCGCGCTGAACTCCTTCATCTCTTGCTATATTACTGAATTTCACATTTGTGTGGTCATTAGTTTGTGTGTGTGTGTGTGCGTTTAAATCCTGCCCAAACACATCCTACTGACTTGTGAACTCTGAGGATTACCTAACCTTTGACTTTACACCTCACACACTCACACACACCAACGCTAACCCAAATCTGTGTGTGTGTCAGCAGCCTGAGAGCCTCGAGGCCACCAGACACATCTTTACACCAACTTTGCACACATCTCTGTGGATGTGTGTGCTGTTCACGTAAACATCTGTTAGGTGAAGGAGCCACTAAATCACACACTTTACTGCGGGCCAATCAGCAGAGAGTAATGAAGGCTTGAGGGTGAGTGTAGCTGAGGAGACACACAGAAAGGAAAGAGTAGGAGGAAGAGGAGGAGGTGAGACAGCGATAGACGAAGAAAATGACAGAGAGGAAGAGAGCCAGGGAGGAAGGGTTACAGTTGCAGAGCTGCCATGGCCGGCCTGTAAGTGCTTCCATCTTTCTTTTCCATATGTGCATGTGTTGCAGAGAGGTTTTAAACAGGAAATGACGCATGGGAAGTTTGTTTTCAAGCCTGCTGCTGGAAGTGAAATGATACTTAATTCATGATTCCTGATGTCATCATGCATCATGTTTGAACACCAGGGAAATCAGGGGGAGAGGAGTGCTGAAAGATAGTTTAAATTGAATTAAGAAGAAAAGAGCAAGTTTACTCAAATTTGTTTTCAAGATTTTTAACTTTTTTATTGGCTAAGAATACGAGCAAATCTCCTGACTTATAACCCTTCACCTCCAACCTCTGCCCTAGCTTCAGTCCTCCTAAATGGCTTTAACAAATGTGTGGTTCAATCACATTAAAGCAATCAGAGACGCATTTATGGCTAAGCAAAGGGCTGTCACTGTCAGTTTTGAGAGAAAACTATGGTGGTCTCTACCTCCATTTTTTCATTTTTTAGAGAAAACTACTTTTTGAATAGAGATTAGGAGAAAAATAAGACTGATGCATTATATTTTCTCTTTGCTTTAGTCATTTTGAGATCTTTCCAGGTTGTCTTGCAACCCTCTGCAGGGGTCTGGAACCTCAGATGGAAAATACAGATGTAAGCTATAGATGTAAAACTTTAAAATTTCCCAGTTTTAATCTAAAACATAGCTGTCTGTTTTATTCTAAAGCAGATTTTGGCTACAGCAGTTTCCATCTATTCCATATATTTTTGCCAGATAAACATGGAGAAAATACAGTATCTGCAGTGTTAACGTCATGCTTGTAATAGCCGGTTGACAGATTTTTTGTTCCATTATACATACATTATGTGAGGAAGATTCAACGATTTTACTGCTTTTCAAGTAACTGGAACAAAATTAAAAGTGTTTACAGATATGATCTGCATGAGAAAATTTCTTTTCAGGTTAAGTTAAAGGCATGGCAGGTACCTAGAATTAAGAAAAAAAGCCAACCCCACCGCTTGGTCATCAACATAAAAAAAAATTCTGGTTCATTTTAGGTTGGTTTGCCAGTTAAAATGTCTAAGTTGGCCACCCAACGTCTTAATGATTGGAAAATACAATAGTCACCAAATAATTATGCTTTAATTAGCTCTGACATTTTCTTGTTGTCTGCAAACAGCCATCAGACACATGTCGTTTTTTCCATTTCATTATGGGAGACCTCAGGAGAGCTCGGTGGAAAACCAGACGGCTTTTCTTGAGCATGTCCCACGGCTGCAGTCGATGCTAATGAAAGAGCGATCACTCTGCTTGTTGACAATGCGAGAGAGGGTCTTCGCCGGTCTTTTGATTGTAGTGTGTGACTATTTGTTGAGCAACGCCGGGTTCATCTCGAGGTCAGGGTCAGCCACATTCATAAAAGGGGCGGGGTTAAATAGGTGGCTCAACGGGCAGGTCATCGGGTGAGGGGTCAGAGGTCAAGGGGGCGGTACCAAGAGTGAAAACACTGACCAAGCCATAAGATTTGTCAAAGTTCAAAGTTGTAACTCACAGCGTTAGTACTGTTTTCTGTCCCTTCTTGCTTTTATTTGTCCCGCACATTAAAACACCAAGAGGTTTTAACACTTTCATTTTGGTTAGCAAAACAAAAAAACAAAAACAGAAATCACTTTTATAGCAACACAACTACATCATTTTTCCACTAACCTGCTTTCACGTCACTTCACTGCTTTCTAAGATGTGAGAGTCGATTTCTTTTCAATGAAAACAGGAATGCTCACATGTTGCATGTTGTTAATCACAGTTTCCTTGTATTCACTGTGATTTTTGATCATTTTTTCTGAAATTAACTCTCCAGTTGAAAAGAACATGGCAGTGTTTGGCAATTAATGATTAATTCAAAGCATTTTCTGCTCTGTGGGCCTCACAGCAGAAGCCTTGGATAAGACTTAGCAAAGTGGAAGTCTTCCAGTTGAAATGCTGCCAATTTGGCCAAATTACTTGTGGTTTATAGGCATTTGAAATCTCACTATCACTTTCTATTTATTGCAGCATTTATAACTTAGATGTTAAATAATACAGTCGTAAAACAACATGAGTAAACCATCTATTGTATTGGCTACTGGTGAAATTCATCATTTCTAAATGGTGATTGGAAGGATGATCAAATCTCATGATGTGCCATTGTTCCAAAGGTTTGCACATGTAAACCAATATCACTGACCCTTAGAGATCTCTTGCTAGTGTGCTGTTGATAAACAAATCAAATATAAAGAAGTTACCATTTAAAAAGCAAAACTGACATAGAAATAATTAAAATGCTTAAAAAATGTAAAGACGTTATTAGTCTGATGCTTTTACTGAAGCAGATCTTTGCCTGACTGCAGCTTAACTATAGTTGCACACTTTGAGTGTAAGAGGTAACTCACAGAAACTCAAGCAGATGATTGCATGTTCATCTGTCACCTGTGACTCATCCTCGCCCCTGAAAAGAAAAAAACAAAACAAGTGGAGTGGTGGTGGGGTGTTAAACCGACTAATGTTGCCAGGCAACAAACATGGTTTCATCCACTAAGGACTCCTCAGTGAGCAAGCAAAGTCAGGTCCTCATCTTCTAATTAGATGATCGATGTGATCAGTATGATGAACGAAAAGCTCAAATTTGTTTCACAACAAGAATGACAATAAGTTTTAAACACAAATAAAAGGATTATTTTTGGTAAAAATTTTTACTGATAAAAGAATAACAATACATCAAACTTAATGTTATTCAGAATCAGAAAAGCTGAATCCCTATAAAATTAAAATTGAATTACTTACTTTAGCAGAATATCACTCTGACTAATGTATTCACTAAAATAAATGAAAATAAAACATATGGAGACTTGAAAAAGCATGTTTGTTAATGTTTCTATTATGTAATATACATAAATGAAACGTATGGATGCGACTAACCAGGCAGTCAGCAGCTCTCTTCACACACCATCTTATTTCCCATGACATCATTCACACGCAGAGGTGGGGCAGGTATAAAATGTTTAATATGACTTGTTTCCGGTTCACAGTTTTAGTTTAGCCTCTTAACAGACTGTTTTCATCGCTGAATAGCTGCGACCTGTGGCACAGATGTGGGTAACTTGTTTGGTATTTGGTCATACACCAAAATAGAAGATAAATTAACACTTGATTATGAATATAGTGAGTTGTTTAGAGAAGAACACACTTAAAAGCACAAGAGATAACAAGTCCTAAACTTTAATAGAGGAAAAAAAAGAAAAGTCTGTGAAAAAGTGCAGATCAATCCAGCTGTGTTTGGTCAGGACTCATTCTTTGCACTTCTGTTCAGGTTCATGCTTTTACAGAGATTTCATACTCAGACAAAAGCTATTGCATATACAGAAAAACAAAAACACTTTAAGGTTGAATCCATACTATATCACTAAATTTATACTATTATTTCCCTTAAAAACCCTTGAAACTCTCCGTTTCACACCAGAGAAATAACAAGAATGCCCTGCAATGTAAATATTTACATTATTCAAGTATTTAAAGAATGTCAGAGTGCAGTGCACGAGGCATAAATATATACAAACTGTGCAGAAGTTGAAAGCACTTGATTCCTAATCACTAAATACCATCAGGGAGGCATGTGATCGGTCCCAAGTCTGCAAGCAACTTTAAACATACCCTCATCCACACAAAGAGCACGAGGTGCTGCAACACCCACAGAGTTCGGTCAGATCTGGATGATTCAGATTAAAAAATCCAAGATAAGTACCTGAAAAGTGTTGTGTTCACACCAAGTACTGATTTGATTTTTAGAGTCGTAAACCCTGGAAAGAGTGAAAGGAGATTGAAGCAAGGAAGGCAAATCAAGAATAAAGAAGACTGTCATGGGACTGTTTTCTGAAAATTCCCCAGGGTGTGGGGGTGTCCATGGTCCATGTAACAAGCTGATTAGGATTTTATGAGGTCAGAGGTCAACAGGAGCAAGAAGGAGTGACCTTCTCACCTCGGAGTCAAACTGAGGAGAGCCTTGTCACGACCCGAAACTCTCACTTTTACGGTTTCTTCCAGCTGAATTTACGCCGTCCCCCTGCTTTTTCTGCTGCGCTCTGCTAGAAAAGATTTTCTCTCCTCTTCCCTCCGGCCTGCTTCACACATTCACAGTTACATTACAACTCTCAGCTCAGCTGGAATAAAATCCAAATGGTTCTCATCATTTGCCTTTTGAGGTCAGTGAAGCGCTCCAGTGGAGTCATGGGATCTTACATCTGGGCTTCTGTGGGATTTTTACAGCGTAGAAACCAGTGAGGTCACGATTATTTTTAATACCGTCTGATATTTTATCAGCTGTCTCTCTGTCATCTGTTGAATTTGATCTGCTGACAAATTCTGATCCTCTGTAGGTGCTCACCGAGGTGGAAAGTAATTGAATACATTCCCTCAAATGCTCTACACATGCACGTCTTCAGATAAAAGTGTTTGCATTTCATGTGGATTTATAGTGGTGTTAAAGGGGGCACAAATGTCTGCAGCTGTACAAGATCCCATTTAATCAAACCAGAGTCTGATACATGAGTAATTATGCTGCGCAAGCTTAAATTATATTTCTTTTTACACCACATCTTTTGCCACTACTAAAAATACCTTTCAAGATTCAATAATCAGTAATATTTGTAAATATCCTAATTTAAAACACCACTATGCTCATTCTCAGTATGTTTTTAGGTAGTCATCGTCCCCTGCCTCACATTTAACCGATGCACGTTTGTGATATTATTTTATGATTCAAGTCTAAGAAAACAATTTATTGTTTTGATAAATGTTTAATCAACGGCATAAAATAAAGGTAAAAGCTAAAAATAATGGTTTAAGACCCCCTCTCAAAACTGATTTACCGTGTTTTTGAGCAATAAACTATTATCCAATACCCATCCATCCATCCATTTTCTGAACCGCTTAATCCAAGTGGGTCGCGGGTGTGCTGGAGCCTATCCCAGCTGTCAAGGGGCGAGAGGCGGGGTACACCCTGGACAGGTCGCCAGTC
>JAVQJG010078074.1:0-10016 GCA_036024015.1 Craterocephalus amniculus | reverse complement strand
CGCCTCCCCCGGGAGGTGTTCTGGGCACGTCCCACCGGGAGGAGACCTCGGAGTAGGCCCAGGACCCACTGGAGGGATTATATCTCTCGGCTGGCCTGGGAACGCCTCGGGATCCCCCCGGATGAGTTGGCGGATGTGGCCGTGGAGAGGGAAGTCTGGGCTTCCCTGCTTAGGCTGCTGCCCCCGCGATCCGACCCCGAAAAAGCGGAAGAGGACGGTACGGTACGGTACCTATATATTCCATTGCATCTCAGTGGTATTGTAAACACTATTCTCCCTCAGCACTAGACATAGGATGGCTGTAATAAAATAATGATATTTTTCAGTAATAGTCATTTCTGGTTGAAGTTGCAAGATACAGCCTCTTTACATTAATGTTACCTTTATAACTGGTTATCTTATTTGTTAAGACAGTGGCCGGTGGTTTGAGTGGGGCAACATCTTTATAGATGTAGAAAAATGATCATAGTGAAAGTCAGAAATGTGCTGAATGCATAAATAAAAAAAAAAAAGACAAGTCACAACCCTTAAATGTGTCTTTTAAAGACCCTTACATCTAAGCATGCTTGTCATGTCCAATAGCTAATTAATTACATTTTGTCTGACAAAACAAAGTTTACATGTCATACTCTAATGCAGGTGTATGAGTGTGATGGATGAGTTTTCCAAACAGTTGAAGAATTCCATCATAATATTGTTCAGTGTTGCTCATGCATGAAACCAAATACAAAGGATGAAGTAACCACAGTGGAATACAGTCATATGAACAATAGAATTTTATTGCCTGTTCCAAAACATACACTTGTGCCTTCACTTTATTGCAATTTCCATAACCAAAATATACTCATGAGCTTTGAGCAGAGCAGACACTACAATGACTAAAAAGTGGAACAAATTCAGGCGCTTACAGATTAAGATTAAATTTTTCTTCCCATGAGAGTCACAGTCATTTTAAACCAATTCAAAGTTCTTAAAACAAAGCATAACTGAAACATACTGCCTGAAATCCTGCTACCATTAACGTCATAATGATGCTGTCTACATTATTCATATCTTATTAGTGTACGCACCAAAAGTACTTCAAATATTATAGTCTGATATATTTCCTTGTGTCATGATGTTTCAGTCACAACTACAATCTGGAGAAAAACATGAAAAAGTCACTTAGCTCATACTTACACAGGTTTTTGGACCATAAAGATGCGATCTGGATCTCATTTGACTGCTTTTTTCTTCGGAAATTACTGTATGGACATGTGTTAAATTAAAGGACTTTTATCACTAGACAATGAAACTTGTGATTTTTCTGTAGATATTTGATGTTATACAGTACATGTCCAAAAGCATAAAGGAATGCTTCAGTTGGTCTGGAATTAATTTACCATCGCTTTTTTGCCCCCCAAAAACATGATGTATAATGTTGAAAGAAAAGAAAAATAAAAGCAAGAATTTGCTAATAGATTTAACTGAACTTAACACAAGTGTGACAGTGTGGGTCCTGCTACTTTTCCACAGGGATATCCCTTTGGCTGACTGGTCAGCACGTGTGGTGTTCACCCGGAGATGTGGGATTAATCCCCACCCGGGCCCTCCATCGTCCTGCCACACATGGATGACAAAAAAATTTTGTTTTTGAAAATTAAAATCCTTTTTCCCTTTGGCGTAAAACGAGACTTGCAAATTTGTAACACCAGAAGTAAATCAAAATGAAAATCAAAAAAACATTTTCATCTGACTAACTAGAACATATCAGTACATCTATCTACCCAATAAGCTGTAATGTCACAGATCATGTTTTTAAATAAAGAGGCCTTATATATTACACATATTCCAACAGATTCTGCATACAAAAACACTTCCATTGTGAATCATATCATCACATTTTTATGTGCAATTTATTATTTGCATTTTTTAGGAAACAAGGTTGTTTAAAAGCATAAAAGTGGACAATATTCAGACTGTTCACAGCAGTGCCACATACTTGGTGGCGGAAATGTTTTTTCAAAACCACTTTAACGCTGCTGTTCCACTGTTTCAGGCTGTGTGGAAAAACGCGTGTTTGGGGTTTGGGTGGCACAAGCTGCAACAAAACCACACGGAAACAGGACATTGCAGTGCACATGTATAATCATGCAATAAGGTTGCAAATAATTTGCTAGACTGTGAATGAAAGGACCTACAGCTAATGTCACTGCACTACAACACTGTAACGCAACCTTTCCCTAATTAATTTTATTTGAGTCCAATATTTCCCTAATATCTAATTTGTGAATAAATGCTATTAAAACTTACAGTGAGTCACAAGTATTATTAGTCATTTTATATGATCTCAACATAATCTTACAGTCCGTCCCACTTCTGTGTTACACTGCTCAACATTTCATAAGACAAAAATGATGCATAAAATTCATTTACAAAATAATTTGTGTATTTTGTTATGTTAAAGTTGACCAATATGCTGTTGAATATATTTTAAGTTGAATACTACCAGAAGAGCCCCCATATTGTCTCAGCAGTTCATTGCAGTTCATTCAAAACATAGAACCATCAAACATACACACTACATAAAAAAACTAGGGTCATTCAGTTTTCTCCTTTTGTATGATATCAGAATGTACAGAATGCACTAAAACCTTTACCTTAATGACTTTCAAAACCTTTGAAGGCACAAGTACAACTGTTCAGTGTTTATGTATTCATTGCACATTGTTCTGTAAAAGAATGATTAACCACAAACGAATGAGTGTCTGAACAACAAATTGACCACAATATTCTCTGGTTCAATGACAACTTCTCAGATTTTGACATCATAAGACTAAGATGACACCATACACAGGACTATTTATTGAGACGTTTTCAATATGCACACCCCCGTTGTTCATTTTTGCTTAAAAAAATTGTTCAAGATGAAATAATCAAACTTTCAGACTCAACAGGATGACTTTAATGCCTTATTCAGAACAAGAAATTGTTACAATTATTTATAATAAAAAACGTAATATATATATACAGTATATATTAAGTTTTTACAGTTTTTATTCAATGCTGAGTGTTCCCAGTTTTCCTTCCACTGGTGAGGTCACACAGTTCATGCTGTGATTTTAACACTATTAAAAGTTAAGTAACTTGGTAAAAAACATGTGCATTTGTGGCATTGTGACAAATTAGCTATGTTAAGCAAAGTTCAAGTCTCTAGATATTTATAGTGTACTGAGATGAGCTGAAACCAATGAGCCCTTGAAGGGAAGGAAAAAGTCATAGAATTGACACATGGCTGTCGGTAAAGTAAATTTTAATCACACAGCATTTACTGGACAAAAACCACTGGAATGGTTGTTTATATTAGAAGAAATAGGAGCAGTCAAGACAATGTGGTGTAACACAATAACCTTGCTTACGACTAAAAAGTAATGCGCTTTAAATCATTCCTGTCGTAATGTCTGAGGACAAACTGAATGCATGGAGTGATGTAACCAAACAACAGCTGAACTGAAAATCCAGGGCTGCAGACACTCCATGTCAGGTCACCACTTTATTCCACTTGAAAAGCAACTGGAAATGTGTGTCAAAACAACCACAAAGGAAGTCTAGAGGCTTGGTCTAGGGTTGACATTTATACATATGAGCTACTTAAAATGATATTTATAGGATAAACTGAGGAAGGCCCATTTGAGTCACAAAAAGACGTTCATTTGAGATGATCAATAATAATATATACTCAAGTTTATTAATTCCAAAACTGGCCTTTGCATTTGATCCAAATCTAGATTCAGATTAGGTCAACCGTCTCGCTGGGCCAGAGACAAACAACCACTCACACTCACGTTGGGGATTTTAGAGCAACAAGTTGACCTGACATGCATGTCTTTGGACTGAGGGAGGAAGCTGGAGTACCTGGAATGAATCCACTCATACACAGCAGGGAAACATGATGAACAGGACACAGGACTCTGCCGATCCCTACAATATAGGGAGTAGCATTTCAACCATATTTTGTACACTGCCAATGTTGGTAAAAGTATGCATCTTATGTTCTTTGGATATTATAATGCAGTGTCTCAAGCAGACCAGATGGCAGGTGTTTGATGGCAGATAACTTATTGTAACTTAAAGGGATATTGTGTATCTTTTGGCCACTAGGGGGCTAAGCCTGTAACTTCCCACAGGCCACATGACATTGTTGCAAATTTAAACAGTCTTTCTCTTTCTGGGCTCCTCAGGCGTCATGTTCACCATCTTTCTTTGTTCAAATTTGACCAACTTTTAATGAAAAAGTAGCATGAAGGTCAGCCCGCTGTGTTTTATAGCTGAAGAGCAAAGTGCTGCAGGTCACATGATCCATGAGAGACAGATCCCTTCATGCCAAGCTGCATGTCTGGTTTCTGAAGAGGGATGCCCCTTCTTAGTGCCAACATGTGTCAAACACTGAGTTGACCCCAAAAATCATCCATTAATACTCACATTAGGCTGATATTTGGGTCAAACGTTTTTGAGGGAAATTACACGTTTAGGAAACCTAGTGGTCAAAGGTTACACAGTATCCCTTTAAAATGACTTGAGACTTGGCTTGGACTTGGATGAGAAGGACTGCTGAAGATCTCTGCCTCAGGACTATTAAGATGTGAGTGAGAAAAGTTCATCTAAGCTTAATGGTCAAATTAGAATATATTTTGGGGTTACTTAAACAGTCTCAGGTCATGGTACAACACAATTCTACTGAAAAATTGCTTCATCTAACCTTTATTATAAAAGGGGTTCAGCTATTCAGCACACCAAGAATTTGTTTTAAGTCCACAATTCATAAAATTTCATTATCTTCACATTAAAGTTAAAAGTCAATGAGACAAATGTATAACTTCAGTAATATTAACAAACGATTTTTCATCTCACACTACTCCATGTGAGAAGCTGTGTGTGAAAACTCAGATGGAAAAGTGAGTTTTGTTGCTATCTAGAAAATGAGGAGCCATTTTGGCTTTGCTTCTCATCGAAACCTGTATTTAAAACCCATTGCTGCTACTTCGAGCTGTTATAGTCACTTGCTCACCCAAGTATTTTAAACCAAATGAAACATTTGACAAGTGTCATGGTAACTATGTGAGTCCAGCCCGAATTAAACAAACCAAGCCAATCTGGCAATGACAATTTCAAAATAACCTTCACACTTAACGTACATGTGCCTTCTATTTAGTGGCTGATCTCTGACGTCAACTTAGGCAGACCTGCGCAAAGGCCACACAGGTCCATAATCAGCAATACAACATGGAGCAAAATGCAGACTCTATATATTTACAGTACATGTTATTTGCGTATGGGGCAATTTTGTGTTTTTTTGGAGGAACAAGTGTTTGTGTGAGTGAATATAACACATTCAAAGTGTTTAGGAATCTGGATTTGACTCAAACTCATTTGGGCTCAGCGTTTATTTGATAAGCCTGCATTTAATCTTGTATAACCATCAGATGTAATGCTTTTTGAGCTTGTTTATTTGATTTCAAATGCATAATTTACAGAATCGAATACCATATTTACCTTTGAATGACAGCACACAAAGGCATGGAAAGCAACAGGGCAGACGCCAGTGATCCTTTTGCATGAAAATAAAGCTACTGGCATAAGACCTGAGAACACTTTCATAGACTGATAGCTAACTGTACCGGCAGGAGCTAACTCAATAAAGATCCCTTTTCACCCAGTAGGGTACTCCATAACTGAACCTAGAATCAAAGAAGATGGGACACAGTAACCCAAGAACTAAAAAGGCTGCTTGATTTGCCATTTTAAAGGAATATTTGAGGCTTCTGTCATCCAGGCACTGTGCTTGTAAACCAGACTGGATGTGAAGTACACTGCTCAAAAAAGCAAATAGGGCATTTAAACAACACATCTTAGATCTTGATGAATGAAATATTGTAATTGAAAATCTTTATTCATGTTATAGTACAAGCCACACCTGTGTGTCATCAACCAGTTAGGGTGTAGCAAGTAGCAATGATTGTCACTCCAGTCTCTGAACTCTGGTAAACACACTTGGTGTGGCTTTTGGCGGCACAGGTGTAAGCCTCATCTTCCCTTCACTCTCTTGTCTACACTGATATCAGGCGCATTTCCCTGTATTCTTAGATCTTCAGTTGGTGGATTAGCTTCAATCAAGTTCCGGTTGAATATTGCTGGTATGCGACTTTTCCTTTATTTCTTATGTTTTGAGCATAGGTAATGTTAAGTATGGTTCCTTTTGGTAAAAGGCACAGCTGGAAATGTGTAAATCTTCCAACTAAGTGTCTGCTATGAAGCATTTACTTAACTTATTTTATGTTGCACAAGTTTATCAATGTGCTGGCTCCTGGTATACTCTCCTTTTTCCTGGTATCTCCTCCATGATTTTGACACTGTAATGGGGGACAGAGTAAACCCTCTTGCCACAGCATGCATTGATGCGCCATCCTGGGGGAGCTGCACTACTTCTGAGAGTTGCAGACACCCCTTCATGTTACCTCTAGAAGTAACAAGTCTCACTTGTTGGATGCAGGAAAATGAAATATTCTGAAATGATCCTCCAGCTATGTCTAATGGCAAAATTTCAACTTTTTTTTTACAGGAAACCTTGTTGTTTATTTGTGTATGATTATTAGTACCTCTGGCTCACGTGTCCATGTCCAGTTGTCCACATTTTGTATGACATATTTTGATGAGCTAAATCATCTCTGTGGACATGAAGTGCAACTGTGAGACTGGGTTCTGTCATCACGAAGAGTCTCACAAAGAAAAGAAGTAAGATTTCTTTAGAAAATGTGCATTGACAGAATAGGCTTTCATAAAAGTGATAAAGTTTTTTTTTTTTTTAATAATTTTGGAGTTCAGGGAGGGGCAAATGTTGTCTCCTTGGCCAGGGAATAGCACATTATCAAGGCTTTTATGGTTGGAAGGAGTGAAACATGTTAAGGTTTACCTCTATGCTGGGATCACCAGTTTGTAATGAAGGCTCACCCTAGCCCACATCCAAACCCTACATCTCTTGGCTCTCTTCCAGCAGCTGGCATATACTGGAAAGCTTTCTCATGGAAAAGCTGTTAAAATGGCCCCAGTTGTGAGAATGAGAAACAAGTTTCCACAGTGTTCTGACTGGCAATGAAAAGATTTAAATATTAGGGTACCACAGAATGTTGAAACTTTCTATTGATTGTGCTGCTGTTTGTGGACAGTTGCAGGCTTTTCCAGCATTTTTTTTATTTTTCTTTTGCCTGTGACTCTTTTGGCACCTGATATGAGCATAGTGGAAGGTACCAGGTACATCATGTCCCCTTCTTTTTTTATTATTGAGCTCAACTATGCGATTGAGCTTGCTTTTGCATCTTTTCTCCGTTGCTATGAAGGTAACTTTTCCTTTGGTTGGGTTTTTTCCAGCTTCTCTTAAAGACAAACCATTCCTGATAGTTCCGTGGAATCAAATTAGGGACTGGTAATAGCCATAAAGTCAGTGCCTGTGGTATAATCCTCAAGGGCGTGGGCCCATCTCACATTTCCCATCCACATTTCCGTGGTCCCCATCTCTGAGCAGGGATTGTCTGATTTTTTCATTTACAATTAACCTGCAGGATATGTAGTTAGAATTACAAAGTGATAAAAAAAGAGTCCAGCAGGTCCAGTGCTTTGCAATTTTTTATAAATTCAGTGATGTCTTTCAGAATTCTAAGAGCACGCTCAATTCTGTTTTGTGTGTTTGTGAGTGGTTTGGGATATAAAGGAATCCCACAGCATTTACCCACTTCAAAGCATTAATAACTACCAAGAACTATTTATGCATTATTTTTTCCCTTCTCATATCAACCGTAGGCACTGTACAAATGCAGGAGCATTTCAAACCACTCAAATATGTAAACAGTAGCCAACATATAATAACTTGTAAATGAAAATGCTGTTTGGTTGGTTTTATCCTCAGATACCCTCTCCTGGGTGAACACTGAATAATTGTGTTCTTTAAATATCTATTATAAAAAAATTCCCAGCAACCAATATTGAAACGTTTCCAGACTCTACTCTTGTCATTATTATTACTTATTTTCTATCACTTCATTTTTTTCCCACCTTCTCTGAAGGACCCCCTAGGCTTTAAAATATTAATGTGGCATTTTACTGGCACACACATAACAAGTAGATATCAATCTTGCTCTCCTAAAAATGTATTCCACACTTCTTTTCTTGGCTTTTGATGTGAGATCAGCACAGTAATGATTACTTTGTTGCTCAATATCTGTCAGTCTCTTTTGGGCTCTCGCGTATTCTGACTTGCAGAATTCTGTTCCGACTATAAAGATATGATCTCTGTTTATGTTGCTCAAGCAGAGTCATTGTCTCTGCTCTTACATGCCTTTTTAAGAATAATATGCAATGTGCTTACACCTCAATCAAATGCGCACACTCAGGTTTTTCCATGCTTTCAATAAGCCATTCATACACAAGAGAACAGCTTTATTATCTGCTAGGCACTTTGTTTATTAATAAAAATTGAACAGAGGGTCTTGTAGGAGAAAAACCTTACTTTAAAACACTAATGAACTTGTAGACCTTTTTAAAAATAAAAATCTGTAGCATATTAGTTTTACAAAGGTAATTTTCTAATGGCAATGAGAGGCAGAGATTATCATCTGCAATCTAAACAAGTCACATTCCTCTTTTAGTACAAACCCGCAAAGTTTTTCGTCTTCGTAGTTTATGAAAGTTGCCAATACTTGTTGACCACATCTGTCGTGATAAATGTTATCGACATTCTGAATCACAATGTTTCTTTGAGGACTGGAGTGAAACATGGAATGTAAAATGTTAAAAAAAGAACTACTATCCACTGAATTCAGAATGTCTTAGCATGTGCCAAGCAGTTCCCTCCAGAATGACTTTCAGTGACTGAGTAAATTATTTCAGCAACATGAAGAAGGGCTTTTGTCCAATATGAATGGCTGTTACTAAAATTGAACCCTTGTCTGTAACATGATATAAGGGACATTTTCACCACTAGACTACCCTGCCTCCCTGAATTATCATTATTAGGTTCTCTAAATAAGCTGTGTATGTAGTACACTTATGAAAAGAAAGGGAATCCTTTCACTTCAGTGTGTGCAACTGTCATTACTTTTTCCAGTGTATATACCTACAACAGCACTCATAGTTGTGAGGCACTTTTCCTGACATCATTGCCATCATTTGTTGCTGCAGTGTTCCTGCAGCTGGCAGGAAGCACTGGAAGTGGACTCTCCTAAAACAGTGTAGTACCGGATAGTGGTGTCAAGGGTGGCAGGATCCTTTGGCATTGGTAGTAAGCCACAAAGCTATTCAGTGACAGCACCACGCCTAATATTGTGTCACTCTTAGCTAATATTAGCTTGGCTTACCTTACTGACAAGCTATCCACTCAATTTACAATAAAGCAAGTTTCTAATTCGACATTGATTGTGTGACCTGTAAAGCTAACTTAATCGCTTACTGCTTTGTGCAGTGTCCATCAAAAATTAAATTAGATTTGCTATTTTTTGTTGCTCATCATGATCCCTTTTGAAGTCACGTAGTTTCTCTTTTAAATCTGACAAGTTATCAGACAATTTGGCCAGGATATAGAAAGTCAACCTCAAAAAACTTTGATGCTGGGAAACTATTTGCTTTTGCCCACGGCTATAAATGTTGCAACTACGATGTTACAAAAAAGAGCAGAAAAAAAAAGACGGAGACAACAGGGTAATAAAAACACTCTCCAGACCACCATGAGAAACTTGAGACAGCGGATGTGTTTTTGACACCTCATTTAAAACTCTTGTCAGTATTGTCATCTTAATAATAAATTGTGTCTGCAATAGTTTAATTAAAACTAACTAGGGCTGGGCGATAATTCGAAAACGATATCGAAAATAGGAAAAAAAAGAGGGTCGATATAAAGTTCGATAGAGAAAACACACTCTTCTTTTTTCATTACAGCCTATCATGTGGCTTGATACTAAGTCGTAACGTCCTCCAAACCAATCACAAAC
>JAVQJG010078053.1:0-31205 GCA_036024015.1 Craterocephalus amniculus | reverse complement strand
TGGGGTCAAAATAACCACTTTTGTACACTTTTTTCACTTTAACAAATACTAAACATTAATTTGAGGACGACTTCATGGCGATTGTGTATGTAGAATATCAGGTTATGACACCTTTAAATATTGTGTGTGTGTGCATTCAAAAGCATAAAGATGAGGTAATTACGTTAAAAAATATACATACATATATATACATACATACACACATACATATATATATTACATATATATATATATACACATATAGGAATGTGTGTGTACATTCCTTTCCTCACCTGTGGTCATGAGCTCTGCGTTGTCAGAATTTGCTGTTGATTCACATTATTCTCATCTTTGTAAGTATGGACCCAAATGAAAAAGTGTTTCCATCACCCGAAACACCCATCGAACGTTCTTTAAAAGAGGAAAATAATAACTCAAGCACAGGCTGTGATAATTACTGTTTCCATTCACGTTTTCTTCCTCACATGTTATAAATGCAAAATACACGTAAAACCTGATGTGTTTGAGCATCACATACGTTGTTAGCTGGAGATGCTTTCCGCAGTAGCTCTGTTTGTACTACAGTCCCTCTAGCTTTTGTGCCAACTGTAAAAGTCTGATCACTTTGTGCTCCACCATCAACAAGACCTTCTAAGTCTGCTGAGCTTTTCCCTGTATGCTGCCAGTTCTGCGTGATTTATTGCACCACATTTCTGCCACATGATTGTCTAATTGTATAAAGTAATGAATGAACAGGTATACATGCGCTCTTAATAAAGTGCTGGGTGACGGTAAATTTGTTCACACAGTCATGCTGTAAAGACCTCCTCCTTTTTTGGGTACAGAAAGAAGGTCTTTATCATGTCAGTTATCTTATTTAGGTGTATAAGGCGAGAGAGCGAGGGTAAGCTTGAGCTGAGATGAGGAGTCTGTTTCATCTCTCTGATGTTTCTCTGTAGAGGCAGAGACCATCTAAAGCCTTTTACTTTCCCTAATGAGCTAACTCCTGCTGGATGTCATTGAATGGTAGCTCAAATATTTACAAATAAGCCTGTTTACCTGTTTCAGTTACGATTTTCATGTTTAGTACAGTCAGCTGAGAGAATAACTTGCTATATTAACTGCAACATGTTCATTTCAATTAGTAACGATCACATCCCTTTTGTGCCTGAACCTTGTGAAAGTCTGACCTCAAATCTTATTAACTGTCATCCATATTTTGTAATTGTTCATCTGCTGCCCACAACACTTCTTTTAAATTAACTTTATAGCTAGTGTCAGAAAACCTGGTGAACCAAGCTAATAATGAGCATCATGGTCTTACGTTGCAGGTTTTGAGCTGTTAAAGTACCGAAAGGTGCTCAGAGGATAATACACTTGTATTTTACTGGAGGCCAGAAAAGCAGTCCCATTTGTGGTGCATTTTTAAACAGGAAGTAAGTTAAGATAGATTGGTTCGGCCATGAAACAGAAACAGAGAGGAAAAGAGCACCAAACATTAAACTATAAACGGAAGAACTCAGGATTTCGTCACAGTGTTTTACAGGGAACACACAGAAAGATAAGAAATAGATAAAAATATAACAGAGGCTGAGAGTTTTATCTTAAAGACTGAAAATTGAATAGCATTTGAAAACTGGGTATGTCTAAACAGAGAAGGTGACTGAATTGGAAGAAAATCATGAAAAAATCTGAAACACTTCAAGTGGAACAGGAAGGGGGGGGGGTGACAATTTCCCACCAAGACCTCCCCAAATTCCTCTGGTCCCTGTGATGCAACCTCTTACTTCACCTGGAAAAGCCCAGTCATGTAGCTCTAAAAACCCTCATCATAGCATAATTGAGCTCTGAGGTTTGACTCGGGTGTTATTATGCAAAGCAGGTGAAGCCACTCGGCTTCGCCTCTGACACAGAACAAACACAAAAACAAAGAAACAGGCGAGGCAGCCGAGCAGAAAAGTCCTGTCTGCTGTGAGCTCACAAGACTGTCTGTCTTGTAAACAAGTCTGGATGATCAACCATGCAAAATGCGATAAACTCCTGCACACACACACCGAATTAGCAGCGATACTGTGCCGACTCACTGATGTTTGTAATTATTGACACTCACTGCTGCAGAGGATGGTCACGTGTGCATGCCAGCGTGTGTGTGTGTGAGCATTAATAATGAATCCTGAGTTCATTTGTATGTAAATGGGTCCAGACAGCAGACCGCTCTTGTCCTCCTCCTTGTGATGAATAAAGCATCAAGGAGGACCGCAGAGCAGCAGAGTGAGGCAGGTGACTTACTAATGAGCATCAACAGAGAAGACGAGCCAAGGCGGCCACTCAAAGTGACCTGCAGGAGGAGGCTTCTCATTACAGAGAGAAAACAGACAATAGTTGGGTTTGTTGTGTTTCAGACCACATCCTACGTTAATAACTGCTTTAATCGCTACAAATAATGGTCTTTCATTTCATTTGTGGCTTTGATTTGGTTTTATTCTTGGATGACTCACATGGATTTCAGCTTGATTTCCTCACAAATGTTCAAATCTGATCAAAATCTTGCAGCCAGAGAAAAATCGCCCTTTATGTGCATTTATATAAATTCTTTCATTTAGGATCAGTTATGTTTTCCAATGCAACAAATAATTTATTTTTTTTGTCTCTGAACGGACTATTTTCACAGCTTGCTGTGCTCAGATTAATTAAGTGCAACATTTGTCTGTGATGCCAAACAGTCTTTGACACCCATAGCACACACCTGCTGCAGCGAGCAGCCAGAAGGTGCTCGCTAATGAAGGTATGATGCTCGTGACATGCCAGTGTGGGGATTTTTTGCTTTATTCTGAGGTTAGTAAACACTCAGTGGATGAATATGCTTGATACATTTAAACTGCATCAATAGATCAGTGTTTGAAATAGATAGTTAATGATAAAGTTTGATTGAAAAACTCCTGATAACCCTGCATACAGCAGGTGGTTGCCCCTCATTAAGCTTGCTTCTGCTTTTGCATGTATTGTCTTTCTGCCAGTATCCTACACTCTATTGTTGGGTGCTATTGTGCACAGATCTTTGCGCAACTTTGCACCTAGGATCGCTCTGGTGACAAGTCCAAGGTGGTTCACATAAAACATAGAAGCATTACAGCAGTTATATTAAGGAGAGACGTAAAAGGAAATGCCCTGCGACAGACTGGCGACCTGTCCAGGGCGTACCCCGCCTCTCGCCCATTGACAGCTGGGATAGGCTCCAGCACGCCTGCGACCCAATTGGATTAAGCGGTTCAGAAAATGGATGGATGGATGGTAAAAGGAAATGTTGAAAGAAATTTAATAAAGACAGAAGTAAAAAAAACAAAAAACTCAGAAATGAGAGGATCAAATGCAAAAATGAAAGTTAATTTCTTGTCTTTTCCAGTGTTTAACAAGATCAACGGTCAGTGACAGGAAAAAAAAGCATGGAATTAAAACCATGTTTCTGTTTGTATCTAATCACTTTACAAAAGTAACAATTCTTCTTTTCTTTAGAATGAAACATTTATATCTAATTGCCATGGGTCTACATACAGGACAGCTGTCATGTTTGTGCAATCAATTTTCACTATGATTTCTGATTGGACAGCCACCGCCTATTCACAGCTCTGCTTGGCATTTGAATTACCGTACTTTCAGAGTCTATCCTTACCTACACAGGGAAACACTGAAAACCTGCAGGACTGCGGCCCTCATGGGACCAAACTGAGCTTCAAACTTTCTCTGTACATAGCCAGGGGTGTGTGCATGTGCAGCCCTTACAGCAAAGACCACATGTGCCCTAAATGTGCATGCACCATGTGAATGTGCAGATATGCGGTTTTGAAGCAGTTGTGATCCACAGGTAAATAATATGTGAATCAACAGTTGAGTGATATGTGATTTACATGCGAATCACATGTTGTTCTATTCTATTCTGTTCTACAGCCATTAAGCAAAAACTTCTGCAAAGCAGTCAAATCCGAGAGAGAACAACCCATAATTAAAGGCAGAACTTGTTCTGCTGAAGTTAAAACAAATTCTCCCTTTTTTCCTGATTTTAAACAGATTTTTCTTTAAATCACCGCCTCTTTCTGCTTTGCCCAGAGCAGAAAACAGTGGGTCATGGCCACAACTGGTAGATTGTAGAGAGAAAATATTGACAGAGTCCAACCCTAAAGATGCAGACAAAAACTGGACAGAAAACTCAAGCAGTAACTCGCCTAAACTGACTGAAACACCCACAATTAAAATCAGTGATGGTTCTACTGAAGTTAACACAAGGGCTGTGTTTTAACAAGTATTTTACATGTGATCAACAGATGAATTCACATGAAAATGTTCCGAAACCACATTTGCACATGCAGCGTAGTTCACACATGTGAGACTGGGGTTTTTCTGTAGGCTATTTAGCGAACAGCCTTTAGCTTGTTTCACTTTACTGATTATATTCATTGACTGATTTTGTTGCTCTATATTTTTATTCTATTCTTTACTATTGTGGTTTTCATTGTTTGGCTGTCCTACTTATTTTAATTCAGCTTGCTGCTATATTCTCACTTTTTGACCCCAGAAAAGTGCTATTTGAATAAAATTTCAATAAATATGAAGAGTTTTTTAAATCTACATCAGGGCCCTTTTTGTTTTTCTATTTTCTTTTTTATTTCCCAGGCATCTCCCATTTAAATGGAAGGTGTGATTTTTTTATTTAGTCAGAAAAAGCTGCAACAGGTAAAAGTTCCCTCAGGCGAGACCCTCGACCCCACATTGTCCCAAATGTGTCTAAATATACAGAATGAAAGGTACACGCATTCAGAATGCATAATAAATGAAGGGATATGTAAATGGGTGAAGAAGGGTAGTACAGTGGCAGTTCATTGTCCGGCTGACTCATCAACATGAAAACACCTCCTAATGAGAAATGGAAATACAAAGAGCAGGGAAATAAATCTGGCAGGAACCAGAGGTCCCCCTGAAAAATGGAAACCTGAACATCTAGGATGTGGGTAGCTGTATTGAGAGCAAATCTCCAGCAGGCACTGCAGGGCGGTTTGCAGCTGAATGGGAAGCAGCAAGGATGAAAATGAGTGCTTCCAGATCTGAGGCCAGGGTCTTCAATTTGAAAAAGGCCCCAAAAAACAAGGTCAGGAGTGAGTTGATACCTTAAGTGGAGGAGTTGAAGTATCTTGGAGCCTTGTTCATGGGAGCAGTAAAGCGATGGATTGGGGCAGCATCTGCAGTAATGTAGACATTGCACCAGTTTATCACGGTGAAGAGGGAGCTGAGCCAGAAGGCCTCCAGCCCCAGATTGACACTGAGCTCTCAGTAATGACTGACAAAATGAAATTGCATGTACAACCAGCAGAAATGAACTCCCTCTAAAAGATGCACACGCCCTTGAAAGTGGATGAAGCGCTCAGTCACTGCAAAAAGCATAACTGTTCCTCTGCAGCGAAAAGAGCCAGCTGAGGTGGTTCAAGCTGCTGGTCAACACGCCCTCTGGCCGCCTCCCCGGGGAGGGTATTCAGACATCCCCTCTGCGGGGGAGACCTCATTGCAGACCCAGCCTTGAGAGTCAATATCTCAGTTTCCCCTGGATGTGCTGAAAGAGGTGGCTGGGGAGAGGAAGGTCTAGAGATCTCAGTTTAGACTGTTCACCTAGTGACCCATTTCCATAATCATCAGCTAAAAATGGACGGCTTGCATGAAGTTCTCGGATCATTTTAAAAATGATTAATTCGGTGAACTAAATCCGTTCATTTCTGGTTTTTTATTTTCTTGAACTTTCAAGATGGGGTTCAGTATCTGTTGATTTAATAGGCATGGCTTTTAAACCCTACAGTTTGGCTTTTGGCAAATGGATTAAGATCTGACATGTACCATGACTGCTGAGATACAGTGAACTCATTGTCAGGTTCAAGGAACCAGTTGGGGATGATTTGAGCTTTGTGGCATGGTGCATTATCCTGCTGGAAGAAGCTGAAGATGGTGCACTGTGCTCAGAAATGGGTGGATATACTCAGAAACAACACTCTGGTAGGCTTTAGTGTCTAAATGCTGGTACTGATGGGCTCAAAGTGGGCCAATTAGATATCGCTCAGACCATTATTCCAACAGCAGCAGATCGAACTGTTCACACGAGGCAGGATAGATCCTTTGATGTTTTCAGTTAATCGTCTGAATGCTGTAGCTAAATCATGACTCATCAGGTTTTTCCATCTCCTTTGGTCCAGTTTTGGTGAGTCTGAGTGAACTGCAGTCTCAGATTTACGGTAGTGTGGTCCTCTGTTCTGCTTGTCTTCTTTCAGCTTTGACAAGTAAGGCACTCAGTGGTGGTTTTCTTGCACACCTTGTTTCTAACAAGGGAATATTTGAGTTACTATTGCCTTTCTATCATCTCTAACCAGTGTTCCTACTCTCCTCTGACCTCTGACGGCAGTTTCTGAAACACTCAGACTAACAACCATGCCACATTCAGACTCCCTTAATTCCCCTTTCTTTCTCAATCTGATACTCAGATGGAACCTCATCACATCATGTTGACCACGTCTAAATGCATCAAGTTGCTGTCATGTGATTGGTTTATTAGATATTTGTTAAGGAATTGAACTGGTAAACCTATGAAGTGGCCAGTAAGCTTTTGTGTCATATAAATACAGATGCCAACAAGCACACACATAAAGTGTATTGAGTATGATTTCAGTTTTTCATAGGAGAACTTTTTAAGTCGCCAATGAAATGCTTGAATAAAAGCACCTGGGCTTCTTTTCCAGGTTAGTGAAGATGTTTTACCCCTTATCCCAAAGCCTTGTTCTGAACTGATAAAGCCTTTACACAGAAGAGGTGCAACGTCATAAAAAAAACAATAAAAGAAATTAAGTTGCTCTGATTCAGGTTCCGAAGGTCAACATGACCGGAATGACTGAGAATCTACACCAACAACATCCAGAGGGTATAACTCAAAGGTGATGACCAGTTGAAGTTAAAAGGGTTCCTTCTTACCCAATGTTGGGAATAATAATTTTACAGGTAACCACCCAAACAAATGTCTCTTTATTAAAGTCCAGATAGGCAGAGTTTATACTTACTTTGTCTTTGTATGAAATGTAAATTCTGCACATTTTTCCTTTAAACTAAAACTGGAGAACTGGAAACTGGTAAGAATACGTTTGCAAACAAAATAAAAAATGCCTGTTGAAAATGTTTTGACCGCCAATTAATAATGATGTGGGTTGCAAGCAGAGAGAGCAGAAGTGAGCCAAGGGGGCAGAGTCTACAAAGGAGGAGGCGGAGAATTTGTTTTAGTCTTTTCATCCTGACTCAGCACACCTGCCAGCAGCAGAGGCCTCTGTCTGTTCTGTTCAGGTTACATTTCACTTAGATACAATGACAAACTGAAACATTATAAAAAACTGTAAATTTAAATGTGTTGACATGCAACTTTTTAACTACTAAAATGTGGAAAAAATTCAATAAGTTTTGTTCAAATTTTGGCCTTACAGACTTGAAGCTGTCTCTGTGTGCACAAGAGAAGAAGACACATTTTATTTCCCTAACAAAGTTAGGCAAACCACCTGCTCTTGTCTCCACCAACTCCATCTACTACTCAAATTTATTTTGAATGTCCTCAGGGTTCACAGATCAGCATACATCACTTCTGCCAATGAAAGCCTTTTAAGATCTTTTCTAAACTGCCTGAGGGAAGCATGTTACTGTTTTACATAATCTTTGGTCAGGTCAGTAACATGACAGGATATGAAAAGAAACTCCTTGATAAATTGACTATTTCAAGTGTTTTTACTCACTCAGTGTGGTTTGAAAAAATCTTGACGCCAATGGCCAAAATTTTAAACTAAAGGCTTCCAAACATAAGCTCAGAATCCAACGGGTGACCGTGGTGGCAGTGTTTATCTTTAAAATACAGTCTGTGGTGAATTTTATTACTCTTTAATCACACAGCCTGAAAGGATATGCTGAGCCAAGCAGATGTTTTATGGCTCTACTGACTGAATATCTTTGCAAACTGTTTCCAGTCCATGTTGGCATTTTCTGCTTTGATCCACATCTTCCATGTCAGACAGGTCGTAGGTCTAGACTCCTTTGACCTTGTTGCAACAAAGTGCCTCTGCACTCTTATCCTTAAATTGCTTTATCACATTAAATGCACTGATTGTGCTTGGATCAACTCTAAGAGTAGAGCGATTGACACCAAGACCTTCAATTAGAAGCATTAAGAGACCCCACTAGACGTGATGAGACTTGAATATGATTAACTTGCTCCATTTTGATGATGAGTCAGGATCACTGTGGTTTTGTTGAACACAGCTTTTGAGGCAAACTTGGATGAAAAAGCACATCTTTGCAGTCATCTTTTATCATTTTGTGAAACAGTAACTTCCATCTGGGTTGGCTTTCATCTCTCGGAACAGTTTTGACTTTTTGGCTGAGACATAAAGTCTGCAATGTGAATGCGATCAGTGCTGTGTCGGCCCAAAAGCCCAGAGCCAGGGCTCATACCCTCCACGAGCTGAAGACGCCGCAGCCGTCTGATACAAGCGCTATCCTTACAATAGTTCATGACTTAGAACAAACGTGTTCAGAAGGAGATTATAAAGATAAAATCAAACACCTCCATAGCAACTGCTTTACAGGCTTAAATAAACCCAAAACAAGAGTGACTAGTCTAATCCCAGACTAATGCTCATATATGTAAAGTGGAGCATTTCTTTTTGTTTTTTAATGGAGGTTAAGGAAACAAAACTAGTTGGTAAAGTTTAGCTAGTTATTCTCCCTTAGAGCTTTGTGCCTATTCTAAGGCCTCGGCTGAAACAATCCATACTGAAAAGGGTACATCTCTGATGATGCAAATGGAACAATATATGAACATTATCTCTGCAAAGACAAAGTGTGATTAGGTGAAGCAGAATTAAATTCAACATTTTAGCAGACATTACAGGTAAGGTCTCCACAGTGGCCATGCTGGTATCACGTATTCTCAAAGTCCCCAATCTGGGAGCCTCGAGTTATAAAAGGCTGACAAACGTGAGAGCGAAAACTGGATCCTGATGCCTCTTTATATATGTTGTCACTTTAGAATAAAAGTTTTCCTTTGCATTAAAATTTGTCATTTTAAACCCCCTTTTGTTCCAGTGTGTAAACTTTATGGCAAAGCACTGTCAGAGATGTATTTAATTTCAATCATCAAGGTTTAATCCGTGTAGAATAAAAAGCGATTAGTCTTTTTATTTTATTGTGTTAAAATGAGCAGTTATTATATTGTTAGAGATACAGCTGCTGAAGGTGGAAAAAAGAGAAAAGAACTCAAAGCCCCCCAGTACATCAGTGCAAACAGCCCGAGCACAGTGTGCTGGGCTGTGACGCCAAATAATAACTTTTCCTTTCCTCGTTCAGGTCGCTTCATTTCATTAATTGCAGCGAGGAGGCCAGAGGCTGCAAGTGTCTCTGTCACAAGACAAGAAAGGAAGCTCACAACCTCCGAAAACCACACTGATTTCACTTCATCATGCACAGTTTCAAAGTCATCGCTGGACTAATATAACTGCTGCTAAACACCCCTCTTTGTTCCTCTGATGTCCCCTTTTACAAAGTATCTTTTTAGTGATACTTTTTGTTGCCACACCACAGTAATATGCAAATTCTCTCTTTGAGTGGTTCACAATGTTCAAAATGTTTTTAGTTTTTTTTCGCTGTGGTGTGAAAAATTCTAATGACCACCTGGTTAATAAGCGGATGTGAACTGAAACATAAATGAGTGATTCCTGTGGATTTGAAGGTTGTGGGTCACCAAAGCGGACTTCTCCATGGACATGGAAGGATTACAGAACAGGCCTACAGGAGCCCAAAGAGGCCAAGACGTTGGAAGGCCCCAGTGCCTGGTCTGATCATTACTGGGAAGAAAGACTGACAGAGGACAAAAAAGATCCACAAACTACAGGACCTAACAGAAACTATAAACAATGTGGCTGATTTTGGTCTTTCATGTTGGCCTTGTAGCCTACTTTTCTGTCATTCATTCATGCTCTCAGTGGTGGAGAAAAGACCCTTTTAATGACAAAGGGAGACAAACTTTTCCTCTCCAGGTCTTGGCTGTCCCGCAGGGCAATTTGTTCCCCCAAAAGCTTTTTATCTGCTCAAAGAGATCTGCAGTTCTTGATTACTATTTTAAAGACTACTTTAAGCCTTGAATGGTTCAGTTTTTAACTTTTGTTGCTAAGCAATGTTGGCCAAAACTGTGCTTATTGGTTAGAGCTGGCACTTTTGCCTGGCAACATTACCTGATTGTGTATTCTGGAGACACTGGCAAGAGCTTCCGATTTCTGAAAACTCTTCAGCAAAAAATAAAGAAAGGCTCAGACTGTGGCATCGATCTTGTTCTGAAGGCCCTGTTATTTCCACAGGCTTGTCCTGAAATAATTTGAAATTTTCAAACAAACAAGGTCCTAAAAGACAGTTCCTTGGTGAATTTTATCGTTAACTCCCAAATTTACAGCACCATGTTCAATGCCAGCAATCAAAATAATTAATAATTAACCTTTTTTTCCACATCCAGAATGCTATACAGAGTACTGACAAGTTGATAAGACACAAAAAATACAAGCAGTAATAATGATGTAGAAATATATCCCTGAAAGAAATACGAAAGACAAGTATGGCATTTAAAAAAGAAAAAAAAGAATACAAAATGGGTCCAAACAAAGAAAACAGCTCTAGGTAATTATTGTAGTGATTGACAAGTAGTCAGATTGCTATGGAGAAAAATATCCTAATAAATAAACACGTTATTTAGGAGAGACTGAACTGACAAAGTTATTATTTCATCAATGCATGAGTTAGTGATGGGAAAAAAAGCGTTGATCAAAAAGTTATTTTGAATGACAGGGTCTTGTTTCCTCTAATTAAGGAGCAAATTTGCATTTTTTTCAGAATTCAATGAACTCTTATTTAACAAAAAATAATAAACAAGCAAACAAAACACCCCTAAAATTAAACATTAATGTAAAGCGCTTTACTATAAGGGTGTAGTTCCTCGATTTGTCTGTTGGTGTCGCCCTCTGTCATATTTTCAGAGCAGCGCGAAGGGGACGTTTCTACATTTATTGCATGTTATCTGCAACAACAAGCCCATTTATCAAATATACATGAGGCTGATGAAATGCAAACAGCAGTCGTGACGAACGGGGGAAACTTTACTACCACTCCCACATCACTTCCCGTTAAAAAATGAGTCCAGATTTCTTTGGAAGCTCATTTATTAGCAGCTGCTTAACGGGCTGAAGATGCTGCTGCACCAGAGCAGGATGCTGTTTGCGAGGTCAGCCACAGGATCAAACAGGTGTTAGAAAAAAATCAAGCGCTGGCATTTCCCCTCTCTCCTTTTTCTTTGTTTTTTTTATTTTAAATCGCTTTACATCACATGTGATTTTTTTTTACGTTTGTGCGAATAAAAAGTATTGAACTTGTAAAAATCTGCTTTTAAGTGTAGCAGTTTTTAAATAAAAAGATCATATGTTTTGGCAAAAATAAGTAAGTGGCTTCTATACATTGCATCTGAGCTGCGACCCATTGAGAGTAATGTAAAAGCACACTGGGGTTAAAAACAGAATAAAAGTGGCATTTCATTAAATAATTTCAGTGTAAAGTTAGCGCAGAGCACTGCAGAGACTGTTTGTATATAGGAAGCTTCCAGTGGTGTTTAATCCCAGTCATCCATGCTGTAAGTCATGAAACAGCAAAGTGGTGCGGATCGGGGCTGCTGGAGGGGAACTGAGGGTGCATGGCTTCCACATGCCTGCATCTCTCCACCGCTCCGCGACCAGCCGTGTCCGCGTCCGCCAGACATATAATCCAAACTTTTCTGTACATTTTCACGTCACCTGGACGCCAAACATAAATTTGGCATCCTATGCAAATATATGCTGACGTAAAAGATCATGTGGTTTTTGTCGTCGATCCCCCCTATGAGCAACGAGGAGGCTTTTTTTTCTCCTCTCTACTGTTGTCTTTAGGTTAGCTATGCTACAATCTTTACTGTACCCAGCGCTAGCTATATGCGCCCCGCACCGCACCACTTTGGATATCTGGGAATAATCAACTTCCAGTCAGTCGCACCTCGCAACCACAGACTTCACACAGGTAGGACACATGGGAAACTTCTTATTTTTTAAACTCCTGGAGAGAAATCCTAACCAAAGTGACCGCAAAAGTGAAGTTATTAAAGCGGCTTGTTTGCAGCCAGACTAGCCGCCTGGCTGGCTGGCTCCCTCTGCCCAGGCTGCTGCGGCTAGCGACTGTCCCCCTCCATCACAGCCGCTCAGAGTGGGAATCACCTTGCTATCACCCAGCAAACATCCACGGCAGCCAAACTGGAATCAAAACAGTTAGATACCTGGCTGTCAGGTAACTTTAGTTGCGATATGACTGTGTTAGTCCTCTGTTATGTTTTAAAATAGTTGTCAGACAAGTGAATGTCATCCGGTTCGCGATGTTTTTTGGTAGCCAACTTTTGCCGTCCCCCTCCACCCCCGGTGAAAGTGCCCATAATAAATTTATTAGCCAGCGGAGGCTAACCGTTAGCCATTTAGCCCCCGCTAATGACGGGCAACCCCGTGAAGCTAAGTGCTTTAGCTTTAGCCTTTCCCCCGCACACCACGGCACAAAACGTGGCTGCCCGTTTCTGGATGTTATCCTGTCGCGTCGGGAAACGCATTTGTTTTGGCTGCTTCCCTCTTCACTTCTTCCACTCCCAAGTCAGCGTTAGTCTACCGAGTCAAGTAGAGAGAGAGAGAAAAAAAATCCAGTTTTCTCTTTTTTTTCGGTGACAGAGTGACGGTGGAGCCAGTGGCAGTTAGGGTTGCGGTGTCGGTTCAAGTGTTGTTATTGCCGCTGTACGTAGGTTCAAACGGGGCTAGCTAGCAGACAGCCAGTCTGGCTGCCTGGGTCATCTGAGGTGAAGCCGCCTTCAGCGGGCTGTATAGAAACACACTCGCTGCCTACGGTGGACTGTTTTTAAACTGTGTTTTACAGAAGCAGGCGCTCACTGTACTCACTCGCTTTTCTTTTAACCCACGTTTAGTCAGACTGTCTCTTATGTTGGAGCTGCTTTTCAGCTGTTGTTTAATGTCAGAGCGGAGCGTTGGTATTAAAAAACTGCGAGTCGCGTTTGAAACTATAGCCGATTAGTTTGATATAAAACTGCTTTACACAGAAACAATCGCTTTACTTATTTAATTTACACCGTTTTTTGAGAATATATGGATGTAAATACGCGAAATAAGTTTGTTGGGTTATGTTTTTTGTGTAGATTAATATGCGATCCGCTGCTGGTTTGGTCCTGAAGGCTGGTTGCCTGTTTGGTAAGCAGACGCTGATTTATTGGCAGACTGGTTTTCAACTGGTTTTACATTGAAGCAGGCTGCCGCTTTGCACAACAATCTGTGTTTAGTTGTTTTTAAAGGAGATTTTGAGAGAAGCAGCACATCTGTTACATGCGTAGAAGCACTTTGTCTTACATTTAACCTCTTTTTAATCTGACGTTTAATATCTGTAGCCTGAAACTAGTGGTGCAAGTATGGTTTTTCAGGTGTTTTTAATAAAGGAAGGCTGTTTAATAAACTTATTTATAGCTGGTTTGTTGACCCAGAAAGTGCATATGTAACTGTTTATATGGCAGCTCCCCTCCTCCTCATTCTGTCTATAGTCTAACTTTCTTTTTTCAAGTTCACCCACTCTGCGCTGTATGTTCCCTGACCTAATTTCTTACCTAAAATCTCGTTACATAAAATCATGAATAATTAGGTGCAGCTCGCTGGCATGCTGGTTTCAGCCATATGCAGAGATGCAGTTGCGAGTGAAAATGCCATTGTGACCAGTCAGACGAGTGTTATCAATAATAAAAAAAAAAAACTGGTTTTGTTTTTTTTAATTCACGGTGTCCTTGTGTGACCTGCTGCAGTCAGATGCTACACAGAAGGACGTGCAGGAGGAGGATCTTTTTTCTTTCAGGCTTAGGCGAACAGGTGTGTACACTGAATTTGGGCAGGTTTCACCCTCTGCCACATCCCTGACAGTGTGACTGAAGTGTGTCTTGGCTCTTGGAAATCATTGGAGAGGCTCATATTTGGCAGGAGCTCCTCCTCCTTCTCCTCCTTTCTCTATACTGCCCGGTGACAGCGTTAGCATTCACCTCCCAACAGCCACTCCACTGTATGGCTCGTGTTCAAACTGTGTCGTTTTTATTATTATTTTAAAAAAAAAAAAGAAAAAGATGATCTTCCTCTTGCCTGTTCTGGTTCATAATCACATTTCCCTTCCCATTGACCGACTTTTTGTCTCATATTTTGATGCCATTGTATCTGTGCCGTGTCAAGCTTTTTAATCCTATGATATGGATGCAGGGATCAGTCAGTCATGCTGCCAGTCTCCACATCAGAGCGCGCTCACTTGCTCTCTGGCTGCTATTTATTTGTGACAAACGCCAAGACACACACACTCACATACTCACACACACACGCAGCATGCAGCTCTCGTGCCCTTTCCCTTCCTCACTACTACTCTCACATCACGCACACTCTTTTCCTCTTCCTGCTCTGACACGCTGCTGTGTCTTTTACACACATTTTGTCAATTCCTAGGAAGCGCAGCTATGGTCGGCTTTTCCTACCTGACCTGTCACCCCAATATACGCTTCCTTTGCACACGCACGCACTCTGAATGCCCGTGAAATTGTGGAAAAAACCTGCATCTGGACACGTGCTTCTCAGATTATCCGTCATGATGGGAAAAGTAGTCCGTTCTGGGGTTTGCGTTGCCCGGAACGGCATTCAGTCACGAGGGCTCATGACAGCCATAAGAGCCTCACATGCTCACACATGCACTGTCCGACACACACCCATTGTTTTATTTGTTTGCTATTTATTTCCCGCATACACACACATGTAGAAGGCTTGCATGACAGCTGCATCATACACACAAAAATGCCTGTTCAGCCCCCCCCACGCCACTCATACACTCAAAACACACACATGCACTTCTGTTGCTATTGGTGCTTTATGAATTAGCGGGAGGGTGTGTGCAGGTGTGTTTGTGAAGGAGAGTACGAGCACGTCCGGTTGTGTGCGAGTGAAGTGGTGGTGATTTTCTCTGTGTGTGTGTGTGTGTGTGTGTGGTGAGTCACTGGAGAGCCTGGGTTGGCCAGAAACGCTGTGTGTGAGTGTGTATGTCATAGCGTCCACCCTGTCTCGCGGCTGGAGCTCCTCACTGGGAAACTCGACACACACACACACACACGCTGGCTGTACTTGATCTGTGCTGCTGCTGTTGGACCGAACCCACGTTCCACGTCGGTTTGGATGTTTTTTTTGTTGTTGTTTTTTTTATTTGGGGGGTTTGTGTCAACATGAGCATCTGATATCGTTCAACACAGGAAATTTAGTTTTTTTTTTCTTTTTTTGGTGCCATTGAGCAAATTTTATTCCTGATTCCTTGATATTAATGTGTAAATCTCTCTCACTTTACTGAAATACAGTGGTGGGAAAAGTTTTCTTTGAAATGTACACAATCACAGATGTTTTCAAATTAAAGAATTTTAATGGCTTTTTTTCAAGTTTTGTTGCATATGTTTGCTGTGTCTTTAAAAAAGGCCAAAAAGTGATACTTAATGCACTATTCTGAACATGAAACTTGGAACACGTATTCAATTTTTTACCAAATGCATGGGGTGTCCGAAAACCTTTGTCCACCACTGTATGTCTCAAAGGTTTCTTCATTAAAATCTCCCACATTGCATATTTCCTTTCTAACTTCTTAAAAGTTTTGCATGAGGAGTTTGAACCTCCACAGACTCATCAAGACAACACTTTGATGTCTTTGTCGTGTTCCTCATAACATTTCTAAACAGTCTCAGCTGTGTTGCAGACCAAATTATACCTGCTGAAGGAAGCCACAGACATCAGGGAGCACTGTTGACACAAAGGGGGTATATTTAGTCTGCGACAGTTGAAGTAGGTGGTCCATAAGCATGAATACCAGGAACTAAGGAGTATCACTTCCACCAGCTTGTTTTCCTCCCATATTGCAACCTGTTGTCATGTCCTCCCGGCGAATAAAGCGCACAACCTGGCCATTCGAATCATGCAAAATGAATGTTGTTGGCTTGCGTTACTCTAGCAACCACAACCATGTTGCTGGTTTATACATCCGTTCTTTCATCTTGCAGATGTTGGCCTTGTTAAGGTTTACCCTCGTGCTTGCTTATTTTTTTAGCTTTCAGCACTCCTTCAGTGGTTGATGGTTAACTTGTGGTCCGTACATCCCACGTCCAGACAGGAATCTTTCTCATATACACCCACCTGCCTGTTTCATGAAGCTTTGCTCCCCTTTTTACTTGAAAATTGTCTTAATTCTTCACAGCCTCGAGTTAACACATTACTGGAAACATTTCTTAGATATTTTGCTCCATATAAACATGATGGCATCACACAGTTGCTGCACGTTTATGCTTAGAATCTCCTTTTCCACCAAATCCCAGATGTGTCTATTAGATGGACAATGGGTGACTGTGAAGGTCATTGAACTCATTGTGATGTTCAAGAAGCCAGTTGGAGATGATTTGAGCTTTGTGACATTGTGCATTATCCTGCTGGAAGTTGCCATCAGTAGATGTTACACTGTGCTCATAAAAGGATGGACATGGTCAGTTAAATCATGTATTCTGCCTTCATTGGTAGGAACCAGTGGTTATTTAAGTTACTTTTGCATTTCTAGCGTCTCCAACCAGTCTGCCTCCCCTCTGAAATCATAAAGTTATCATCAAATCCATTTTTCTTCATTCTGATGCTCCGTTTAAGTCTTCACGTTGTCTTGGCCATGTCTTCATGACTAAATGCACTGAATTGCTGCCATGTCATTGGTTTATTAGCTATTTGTGTCACTTATCAATCAAATAGGCGTACCTAATAAAGAGGCTGGGGAGTGTATTTTGCTATTTGAGAAAGTTGTGACCAATCATTGATCAGTAATCAATCCATTTTCTTGGTTTTCTGCAGCAGTGGTTAAGTGTGGACTCCAGCTGTTCAGCAAGCTGTGAATGATGCATCCCTCCAGCCAGAACTCAACTTATTCATAGCTGCAGGTATAAGAAGTCAGATTTAACCTTTAAAACATTTTAATTTGACCCAAACCTATTCCTATCTGACCCGAATTGAAAATATTGTATAAATTCAGAAGTTCAGCTCAGCATTGCTGGAAAGTTGACTTGCTGGCTTTTACTTGTGTGACTGACCTGATAAATTCCAGAGATTCAGAAAGTGTATTTTCTAAAACTAACTGGAGGAAAGTGTCACCTTACAGCAACCTGGATAACTGTGCCATCAATCTCTTTTTTTACACTTTCCCCTCAGTGTTTCTTTCTGGATGTTTCTCCCTCTGGCACAGGACGATGACACTCTTCCTTCTGCATTCAGAAACTCCCATTGCTTGGTAGTTTTTCCAAACTGGGAATGAGTCAACGAGCCGAACCCTCAATCTGCATACTTGAATGCATCAGTAGTAGAGAGTTTTGGTTGATGATTCAGGAGACTCAGACTGAGCCCCGCTGAATGATTCAGCTCAAAGACAGTTTTATTATTGATTTATCAACTCGCTTTACTCAAGAGTTTGATATGTATCTTTAATAATCCTCTGCAGTCCCATTTTCATTACAAGAGAACTTTGAAGTGATCTTTTTGGTTTTAACAGCCTGCACAAGCAGCTCAAAGGTACTTTTTTTCTCCTTTGCTGTTGCTTTGGAGCTGCCTCAGACACCTGTGTGGTATGTTTTTTCAAATGATTTTTTTCTGAGGACCAGTGAGCTGATTAAGATCTACGAAGGAACATGTATCTCTCAGGATCAACCTGATCTGATGCGGCTTAATTCATATATCATTACGTGGGGAAAGAAGATTGACCTTGATCACATTAACGGGGATATTTGATGATAATTCTGCATGAGAGCCTTTGACAGAAGTCTTGCTTTAGTATCTTGTTCTGCTAAAAATAACTGAAATCTTATAATTGTCTGACATTCTTATTTGCAAGCAGAGCTATGATTTTCAGAAAGACCTATCATAGAGGAAAAACTTATGCAGGTTAAACCAGGAAGCAAAGCAGACCACTTATCGCATCATTGATTTATGTATATATTTTTTAGCTTTACATCCAAATCTCATGTTCCCCCCAAAAAATCTAGTCTAAGAAGGGATAAAAACAAACTTCAATATAATGACAAAAAGAGAAATGCAGATGAGTTTTCCGCTTGAGATGAGACGAGCTCAGTGGTGGGTGTGAGCCTGTCAGCTGTGAGCTCTGGAAAGTAATTAATATTAATGTAACATGAAAATAAAATGGGCCTCACTTCCTTCCATCTGCAGGAAGAGCGGTAAAGAAAGCTGGTCCGTGTCCAGCCCTGCAGGGAGCTGTACGACAGGAAAACAAGCCAACAAGTAAACATGTCATCCTCCACATGATCAAGTGTCTGTCCGGGCCAATCAATGACAAGTGTGTCGCCTTGTTTTTGGTTTTCATGGAGCCGTTACTGCAGTTTTTCCCTCCCTTCCAGGCCAATCGGGTTAACATCGATCTGCAGTCCAGAGTCGCCCACAGCTTCATCAGCAGCTTCTGAAACGTCACATGAAGTTAAAGAACTAGACGTGTTCATTTTTCACCTTTTTTCTGGGGCAAAAATTCCCTTCTCAGGGTTGAATCTTTTGTGTGATGATGCATCTTTGGCTGTTTTCTGTTTCCGCTAACATTAACACACAAATTGGATGGTAATGGGCTGTGTCTGGTCTTAACCTAGGAGGAGGAAGTGTGCCAAAAATCATTACCATGCTGTGAAGTTTTACGGCAGACAGGACGGCCACTGTGAAAACGTGATTTATGTTTTTAAAAGAGTCGCTGTTGTGATGTTGCGTTCTCGATCAAACGTCCGAGGACTCTGCTTATAGAATAAAGGAGCAGATCTTATCCAAACTAATGCAAGTTTGCTTTGAAGGAGGAACAAATTATCTTAAACGTATGCAGAATATGCTGATAATGTGTCATTTTGACATGCTTTACTCAACACCTTTAGAATAAAAATGTAAAAAAAAAGTTGCCAAATTTGTTTCCGTTTAATGCCATCAATCATCTGGTGAAAGTAGGTGTCACTTTTTTCCCTCTCTCTCAGCTATTTCATTTTTAGTGTGAACCACTTCAAAAACAGATGCTGCGTTTGTTACCACTTCTTATATTATTTAAATTTTTTTTCTTAAATCTCCAAGAAGTCATTTTTATTCATGAAGATGGAAAAGACTGCTTATTTTCTCATTAAAGCCAGCAGTGTGTGTGTTTCTCAATTACTAAACACATGAGTGGCCAGCAACACTCATGGGCGCTCAAAAAAAAAGAAAATATCTTAGATTAGCTTCCCCACTCGTACTGTGAAATGTTGGAGAACCCCCCCACCCTCCTCTTCTTGTCTGGATCGTTAATTTAAACCTTGTTTCAAACTCTCATTTATCCAGAAAAAGCTCACTGAGCACAGCCCCCCCCCATTTTTTTCATCAGCGTCCTCATTGATATTCATATGTTTCCTCGTGCTCACACCTGGGGGCCGCCCTGCAAACACCACAGGCCCCGTTTAGCTATAGGCTCTGCCAGGCGAAGAAGCTGCCTTGCGTAAGAGGACTTCTGCATTTTTTATGTAGCGAGAGATGTTTCCCAGTATCCTCAGATCTTCCCTAGGAACTTTGCAGCTGATCCGCGTTCGTAACCGGCAACTTTGCAGGCGAGAGGGTGTCTCTCAGAGTCTGCATCGGCCCGTCATGCGCTTTTTGTCTCTGCAGCTTGACAGCGAAACCTCCGCTGAGCCGCCTCAAACTGCTGAAACTCAGTGAAAACCTCAGCTGCAGCCACTAATGAACAGGCTCGCAGTGTGGCAGGAAAATCAAATGAGTTTCCCACATACTCCATTGGGCTTCTGGGAGACCATATATTTCTTTTTGCTCCACTTGTTTCTTTCAGTTACTTTCACTTTTTTTCATGTGATGTCATCTATGCGATGGCATGACAAGAAAAAGTCCAGCCTGTGCCAAGACGGATGGTTTCCTGTTGGCGGCCTGCACATATGAATCTAGTTAAATCGGTCTTCTTTAGAATGAAATGACAGCCTCCATTGGATCAAATGTTGACAGTAATAGAAGTCTTCACAGGAAATGTGGCGTGAAAATACAGCTGTTTCTTTTCAGCTGTAGAAACATGGTTTGTCTGACATGCAAAAATGACCAAACTGCCACTTTAAAGGTCCGTTCATGCTCCCTTTACATACTTAGAAGGTAGTATGGGGAGCCTCCATGCTTTCGTACATCTATTGCGTTGGCATGGCTGTTACATAAAGCATCCAACAGAGGGCAGTGTAGAGTTCAGAGTTTTCGCTCAAGCGTTTCAGGGTGCGGTCACACGGAAGCCGTTTGATCCACTGTGAACCCCATGGTCCGCTTCCACGGATGGAACGATGCGTAAAAATGGAGGAAAATAAAAAGAAAGCAATCCAGGTTCGTTGGAGCTGCTTTCAGACAGATGTCTTTGCAGTTGCATCTCTTCTTTGTGGACTTCTTATGTCCAGGCATTGTTCAGATATCGGGAACATTTTCTCCAGGTTCGGTCACTTCCGCAACATTTTAGCCCTTGTGACATGGGAGCTAGCACGTAAATGTCTACATACCACAGCTCCGAGGTAAAAGAGTGGAACGTTTGTCTGATTGCGAACGATATAAAGTCTGCACTATTAACACTTTTCAGAGTAAGTCTGAAAAGGGCTTTACAAACAGACTGTTTAGTGGACCAAAAACCAAATGATGTATGCCAACCGCGATAAAGCATCAAGGATAAGAATAAGGAAGTGACAGATTATTGTTTAGGAAGGAAAAACAAAGCCAATGCAGAGTGTTCGAAGAACCTGAGGTCAAAATAACAGAAAGATGTGTTCAGCACACACCAAAAAAATTAAGAACTTCAAGCCTGCATCGTGTGGCTCCGTTTTTTACCGTTTACTTGGAGTGAAGGAGCCTCTGTTAGCGGAAAGATTTCCTCTTTTGGTCCTGGCCAATGAAGGAGCCTGGTTCCTTTCTTCCTGCTTTTTTATTATTGATCAGTGGTTGCTTTGGAGAGTATTGTCCTCTAACTGGCAGATTTTTAACTGTGTGACGTGACGTTGAACCCACTAAAGTTAAGTTTTGTCTGAAGGCAAACCAAACCAAAGGAAGGAGACACATTTTCCGGAAATCCCAGTCCAATCCACCCGAGTCCCCCTGACTTTCCTGGTAACAGTCGCTAATATGACAACAAAGGAGGATCATGACAATGTTTATTCTCAGGAAGAGACACGAATAGAGGTCTGGGTCGGTGTGCTTTTTTTCATTTGTGTGTGTTTCCACAGGCAAAAAATGGGACAGGTAACAGAATATCCCATATGACCCTTCCCTTGGAGTCCCAGACTTGCAGAAATGACCCATAAAGGAAATGCAATCCATTGATTGGTCGAACGTGTCATCACTTCCATTTCAACTTGGCAATAAGAATAAAGCGGCAACTGCGCAGTGTTTAAATACGCACAAATTGCTGAACGTCCAACATTATCCTCCTGTTTCTGCATCGCATTCTTCTTTGTTAATCTCGCGCCACATTTACATCATGCAGCTATGCCGCTGAAGCATCTATTGCTCTCCACGCAGTACGCCGCCCACCAGGTAGGAAATGCAAGAGAGATCAGAATTTACTGAACCAATGTCCTGCATAGACCCAGACCCGTTGGTGATGATGAGCTAAAATTAACGTTTAAGCTGTTTTGGGGTATCAGGAGTGGGTGTATAAGAAAAATGACATACATGTCTACATGATGACACCTCTTTAGTGAAGGAGCTCAGTAACGCACCAACCAAACCAAAATTTCCAGCTTTCATTTCAATGTTCCTGAACATACCACACTCCTGCAATCTCTGGCCTATGGAGCGTTTCATTAGCATATTAAAAGAGGAATCAAAACCAAGACTTCCGATTGGTGTTTTTGAAGACCGCATGAAATAGGGGTTAAAAAAAGAGAACACCATGACATTTAGTGCTGTTTATGATGTACAGAGCATGAAGCTTGGATTCACCATATTACAGCTGCTTCTTTTCCAAAGAGATTGTGTGCGCGCGTGTGTGTATGGAGGGGCGTTTGTTGGCCAGTGCACACTTCATGATGAACACAGATGTAGCTTTTCCACTACACCACAAATGCAGCTGAGATGGATACTAAAGAGCATTTCAGAGCGAGGCTGAGTGGTTGCACAAAGGGATGCAAAGATGTTCCACTTGAAATCCAAAATGACGAGAAGATCACGGATGTCCTTTAAACATCGCATATGCGCGTGTGTCTGTGTGTGTCAGAGAGACTGGTGATGAAGCTTTGAAAGTACCAGCACATTTCATGAATTGTAAATCTACAAACCACTTCAAAATGACCGTATCAATGTATTTATTTAAATTTGTTTCCTGATAGTGGAAGGTTGTTATCTTTCCTTATATATTTCCTATATATTCATGTCTGTTATGACCCCTGCTCAGCTAGGTAAAAAGGGTTGGTACATTAATCATAAAGAAAAGAAAAAACAGGAGAACCACTAAAAAAGAAGCTGAGGCCAACAGATTACAGTTGTGGTTGAGGAAAACCTTTAAACTCTGCTGTGTTGCCGGCAACCCAAAGGATTTATATGTTTGAGATCCCTGTGATATGAGTGATCCATGATAACATGTTAATTTTCACATTTTTGACAGTGGAAAACTATTTTGACCTGTAAATTAAGATGATCATGCGTGTGTCAAACTTTGGAGCAGTTAGATGGTAATATGGTGGTAGGCTAATGTTTATGGGAAAACATTTTTGATGCATAGTGGTGCCAAAACCAAGCTGAGCTGGAGTTGGTTTTAAATGGTAGAATATAAAACTGCAAAATGGCAGACAACACCTGAAGGAAAGAGTGTAAATGGTATGTAAATAGATTATGGGGTGGTTTTTTTTTCAGTCCTTAATTTTTTTCTCCTTAAATCTAAGAACTTGAGAGAATGATATGCAGATTAGAAAAGGCTTGGTTACTGTTGATCTGTGTTATTTCTGTAATATACTGTTTTTAATTCAACCTTTTTTGTTGTTTGCCTTGGCCTTTATGGCACTATACTTCTTGGAACATCTATTACACATTATTTTAGCCTCATAATCAAAGAACTGAGACTTTACTGGAGTAAAAAAACAATGTCTATGAAAACTTTTATTTGTACCTCTTCTTTTCTATTATTATTTTTTCATTTGTTTTTAGACTTATGTTTTATACTTTATCCGTTACTTATGTACAGCACTTGGGTTCAGATGAGGTTGTGTGAAAGTGTTTCATAAATAAAATTGGTATGGTATTTACATTAAAAAAACAGTGAGACCATACATAGATGGCTTGGGGTTTTATTTTTTTTTAATTTAATATAAAGTGCTTTACGTAAAACTTTCAAATCATTACAGATGGTGCAAAAGAAAGGGTTAAACACCACTTGAAAAAAAATGCTAGGAGGTTCTCCAGCTCATGACTCAACCGTCCAGAAATCAGGTTTAAAAAAGAAAAAGCTTTAGCAGGTTGTCTTGGTAGAAATGGTTGAGGCCAAACTGAGGATTTACTCAGATGGGTAGCTGTTGGAAACTGCCTCAGCTGCACTGAATGGATGCCGAGCTGAAGAGCCACAGGGATTGGTTGAATGGCAAACCACCCAGCCAATCACAGAAGGGGATCCATCCAACCAATCATTTGTCTGTTACCACACATACAACCTAAATATCCCCCCCAAAAATGTGCCTGCACAGGGATCCATGACACTATTTACAGCTTCTGAATGTGGATGTTCCTAAATGTTTGCAACTTTTCAAACTCTTGTTTGCAACCCGTGCAACCCGGCCCTGCCCATCTCAAAAGGAGTGGAGGTGTGCTTCTTATGCATTAATGAGATGAAAATGTGGGCGTGCTCTGAGGAAGTTTGAGCAAATGGATGTCACATCAGTCTTTACTGCCGTCTGCTCCGTTAGCAAAGAAGGTTAAACAGCAGCAGCGGATCAAGATGTAAATGTGATTTTTGAGAGAGGAAAATGCTGACATGTCTTCTATGATCACATGCAGTCTTGCATTATTTTGCATTCCTGAAAGGTGCTGCAGGGATGCTGCAAAGTCCCAAAAATCCAGGCAGACTTGTGTGGAATAACATAGAGTGAAATGGGTATTTCTCAGTCCTGCAGGGTAGAATGTGATTCTGTAAACAAAAAACAATCAGTTAGCCTTTTTTTAAAAATGGGACAGGCTGTCCATTTTAATTTTTATTCATGAGCGTGATAAATCAGGAAAATCCTCAGGGGATTTCTTCAAAATTGGCACCAGCATTGACTTGAAGTCGAGTATGCGCTGATTTTAAATTTAGTGGTCAAAGGTCAACGTAAGTATGACCTCAGAAAACCACATTTCTGGCCATAATTAGTTTTTAACCTAAAAGTTTGTACACAGGGCTAAGGTTGAGGTGTAAAAATGTCAGAGTTCAAGGGTCAAACACTTTCCTGGACGTTTATTTAGTAAAACTCAGGGAGGTTAGTTGGAGGGATATGATCAGCCGCCTGAACGGTTGGCAGAGGAGGAGGCAATTCTGGTCGGTTTCTATTTTCATTTTGGACTGACTGAATTAGCCACATCATGCCAACCTGCTGCTCTCCAAATTTAGGAATTGCAGGAATCTGGTTCCTTCTAGTCTTCGTCTGTGGCTCACAGCGGCTCGGTGTGAACAGGAAATTGTTTCTTGGCTTCAGCCTTCTAAAACAAAAACAGCTCTGTTTCCAAAGCCGGGGAGGCTTCTGAATCAGAATGCGGTCGTAGCGTGATTCAGGTGGGACTGGCGGAGGAATGGAGCGTGCAGTGGGATGCATAGCAACAATGCTGCTTAAATAAGAGGTGCCTCAATTGCAGCCTGTAATTTAGTGCAGGAAACTCGCAGCTGTGACTTAAAACTTGAGAGGCTGTCCCACCTGAATTACCACCCACACCCCAGCTAAAGAAAGAGGGGGAAAAAACGGCTGACCAATCAGAGCGTCTTACAGTAGGTGGGATTAAACATGCGTATGACATGTTTCACTGTCACCGCCAGAAAGCAGTGATGGGAAAATTGCCAAAAAGATGCTATTAAGTGGGAATGGGGCAGCTAGAGATGTCACACTGACCCCCTGTGGGTCATTTTTTATCGTTGGACTCAAGTTTAATTAGAGAGCGACACATATGGATTCAAAGCTATGTACCTTTATACACACACAAGGTAAGAAGCTGTTTGCTGGGTGTATTTTTGCTTTTTGTTGCATTGTGCCTTTAAAAATTTTGCTTAAATTGTGAGGGGTGGGTGACCATGTATGGAGAAATACAGGCGCAGAATTTTTATTCAACCTATATTTGGGCCAGTGAACGTGAAGGGATTAACTGCTTCCAGCAATCCCAGTATGTCGACTAAAAACAAATCACATGATGGCGAAAAATAAATAGTTCTTTGTTTTACAGGAGAAAGTTTTTGTTTGGATTGCAAAAGGAAGGAAAAAGCACAAATAAATCTCTGACTGGTAGAGATACTTTTTTGCTCTCAGTCACTCAATGCTCAACAAAATCCTCCCGCATCGGAGGCCACCGACGTGCTGAATGCGATACCCCCAGATGGAGACTTATTCATCTCAAATGAAAGCATCTGCTTCACATGCAAGCGGTGAAAGCGTTATTGTGCTTCACCAACTGCCCCCTTTTTAGATTTTCAGAGGGGAAGTTGTTGGGAAAGACACGGATAATGTCAGGGGAATTAAAGTTGGGCTGAAAAGTGATGCCCCCATCGATCGCATAACCCGATCTGAGCGTGCTCAAAAAAACTGCGAGACCTCTGATTAGGAGCATCCATCATAAGAAATGGATTAAATGTGAGTGTGTTATTAGAGAGCTGATGGTTTGGAAGAAGAAAAAAAAAGAGCAAGCAGGAAGATCTATAGAAACGATGAATGAAACGTGTACACCCGAAAAGCGACTTGCAGGGTTGAATATAAAGCTCACATGTGCCGGTATGCCGCGGGTGTGTGAATAATAATAAGATAGAATCTTTTTTTTATCATTATGTTGTGTTGAAAGAGCTTAAGAAAGAGAGCAGTGTGAATAAGGGCAGGGTTTCCATTCAGAGGCCAAGACGCGGAGCTGAAATGAGTCAGAAATTAGAACCAATTCAGATCACTATTAACTGCTGGTTTTCATCCCCCAGAGTTCTTTTGAGGAAAGCGCTGAACTCTCAAATGATCCACTGGAGCTGTAGACACCAGATTACTGGGGCCCAGCGTGTTCTGAACAATATTACTGACATTTTCATTTATGAGTTTAAATTGGTGTTTTGTGCTGGAGACTTGTGAGCAGGGCTTTTGCTGCTGCTTAGCTGTCAGTGATTTTAATCACTTGTCAGAGAGCTCCAGATGTGGATACCGGTATTTGGCAAACACAGCCCGTTTTAAAAACATCACATACTGTAGTGTTCAGGAGGGTTTTTTACCCTGATAACGATAAAAGATAAAGGATCTTTAGAATATAACTTGAGCTGTTTTATATGGAAATAATTATTATACAGGTCTTGAGTTCACTCTTAAAACCGTTTCAACACATTGATGGAAATAGAAGAAGCCTCTGTATGTCTCTGACTCAGCCTATTACTTCTTTGCCCAAAATTATAGCTTGTTATGGGGTTTTAGGGTCCTATAAAAGTATTAACCTATTCAGTGTACCCATATGTTGCTTCTGCTCTTAATGGGTTAAGAAAAGGAAGGTGCATGGTGAGAGGATGAGCCCAACCAACCAATCACGGTCCCCGCAGGGATGGAGGCACAGGTGTTGGGTCCAGCAGAAAGGCTGGGACGACTCCCGATCCCAGGCAGCCGCTTTGCTTCACTCCCAGTGTAATTACTTAATCCTAACTAGAGGCTCCACTGGCTCTCATATGAATAAATAATCACTTGCCTGCACCAGATATTCCTTCTGTGCTTTGTTGACCTCTAATTTGGTGCGTGGGCACAGGCTACGCCACACGAAAAAACAAAGCAAACTATTTTGTGATGAAGCTCTTTAAATTCTCTGACACATCTCATGCTTTTTATTGGGAAGTCACAGGAAATGAGAGCAGTTAAGTTTGGATCACACACCAAAGGGTTGGCTGATCATGTGATTTTCCTGTTTTATGTTGTGTGACCTGTACGTGTTCACATTATACTGATGCATGATGCTTGCATTGTGCTACGTCCAGCACGCTGTCACTTTGTGAGCTTAAGAAAAGGATTACTGATAATATGGCATATATAGTGATGTAGCTTGTCATTCTGAAAGGCTGGCATTGCCCGCTGCACACGGTTCTACTGTATCTGTGGTCTGCTGCAGAGAAAAGGTCTGCTGTTCAAGGTTTGAGTTTCAACGGTCATTTGTCATTAATAGGGGCGGGGGAAATCATGAGTCTTCATACTTCTGTTCATAGAGATGCAATTGATCTACAGATTTAAAGAATTTAGTAACTTTTTTTAAACATTAAATGTTAATTGTAGTTGAGACGATGATGATGATAGGATGCAAAAAGAGAAACTTTGTTGAGCAGAAAAACAAAAGATGGTAACGGCTGACGCTAAAGTTGAACACTTCACATATAAAAGGGTTGCATTTACAAAATCACAAAGAGGATAAAGTCACCCAATTTTTCTGAACTTAGAACTCACAAGTTATAGAGGATTCCAGATTTAAAGATGGCTGTGCCCAGTACCACCTATGGTCTATTCCCAGACAGCAGACATTTTTGGGCTGAATCTGGGCTTTTTATACGACCGTTTAGGGCTCCGTTGCAGCACTGGTAATTTTTTCTGGGCCAGAAGTGGACCAGATGTCTATACCAGTTTGGTTTGGATTATGGCAAGTTTCCCTTGGGCCACATGTGGTCCAGTTGTTAGCCTGGACATGGATTACGACAAATGTTTTGTGGCCCAGAAGTGGTGCCAATACGGGAAGCCTTCCGTCTGGTAAGCTGTGGGCCACATGTGGTCATGGGGCTGAGTTCTGGCAGCGACACTCCGATTTAGTCAGCACAGTCCAGGCCAAATTTAGCAAAACTTTTTTTGCTTTCTGGATTGTTGTCTTCATTAAATTCCGTTGTAGTATGTTTAGATTGCACCGAATTATTCTTATCGATAATTAATTTGTCGGGGTGGGTTTGTTTGGGAAATGTCCTGAACATGGTGCAGATTTTTTTGATTAGATTTTTGATTTCTTAGTTTTATACAGCAAATTTATAGAATATACTTTCGAGGCGTGATTTGGAGCAATGGGAACCCTAATCACCTGGTGACAACATCACCGACACACAATGACCTTTACCTTCATGTGAACCAAATGTAGGAAGCAGATTACAATGCAAAGGTCATGGTGGGTCTAACATAAGGCATTGTGGGTAAACACAACCAAACCAAAAGTGTGTGTCAGACAAAAAGCAGCTTTGGCCGGGAAAGCAGCTCGCTGTCAGATGTGGAAGAGCAGGATCTGAAGCGGGTCCGTGTTTTTCTCTTATGTGTTGGAAATTTTCCTGCATTAACCAATCGATGGCCGATATTTCAGAGTTAACTGTTCCAAATGAAATCATTCAGAATTTAAGTTTTAGTCCGACAGACCAGGCCACTTCGAATTAAGAACCAGTTGATTGTCATTCTAACCATAAGAGGTTTTTATCATTGGGAGAGAAAAAACAGGCATTTTTCTCTTAAGCTGCTGTCTGTCAAACTGATCTCCAATCAGCACAAAGCTTGGAAATGGGAGTCGACAGAAAGCATGTGCAGGAAACCAAAAGAAGTGTAAAGCCGTTTCATGTTGAGTAAACCCAAACTCACACCTCTTAGGCTTGAAAGCCTCGCTCTCACCAAACATCTTAGAACAAAGCATGTTGATTTTGGTCGCTCTATCTAGATTGGGATTCAGGTTTAATTTCTTTGAAGGGCAGCGGAGTGATGATGAGATCTGCATGTTCATGGCCACAAAGATATTTGTGCAGATGTTTGGGTTCCAGCAGCTGTTCGCCAATCTGTTGGGTTTTTTTCTTGTCACTCCACCGTAACTAAAGGATGCAGACAAAAATATATGAAAACAGAATCGTGCCGTTGCTGGAGCATGCCAACTTCACCACACTTATATCTTATTCACCTCCCTTTATTCCCAACACACTGGCATCTGAAAGACTCCTTTAACTGTTTACGTGTTAATCAAAATGACAAAGAAGAGCACTTCTTCGCCAAGGTTAATTTTACAACTTAGCCAAAAGAGATTAAAAAACAAACTCAATGTTTTTTTTTATTTAACTCGAACCAAAACACTCCAAAATGTTTTATTAAACATGAAATCAGAAAACTAGATGAACTCAGTAATCACACATCTCCACGTGAGTTCTTTTAGATTGTCTGAATTAAAATGGGGAAAAAAGCTTTTTTTTTTATTACACTAAAAATGTTTTAGTTAAACGTTTGCATTTATTTTTAAGGATGTCTTTGTTGTCTGGGCAGGTTAATTTCCTTTGGTTTTCCTTTACAAAATTTAGTTACCAAGAATTCTTATATTTAAAGTGAATTTTACGTGTACTGGAGTTTAGTTGTGTGAGTATGGCCTCAAATCAAGAGGACACTTAACCCCCCCCCTAGTTTCCATCCTGTGGATGTGTGCTGTATGCAGGTCAGTGTTCTGCAGGTATTTGTCATAGTGACCTCTTTCTCCATCTGCAGAGACACTGCTACAAACAGTAGAACAAACAGACTCTTGACTTTTTAAAGTGAGCCAAACTCCCACTGTGTGCTATTTAACATTTATATTAGTATTTCACACCAAATTTGTGCACATTTGCTGGATGCATCTCTGAATGAGACACCATTAATAACCACAGTTTAAAATCCTCTCAAGTTTTCCCCTTTGTTATGGAATAACAGGAGTGCCACAAAAAAAAGAACACATTTGAAAAATAAATGAGGAACAAAAATAAAAATAAAAATGAATGAATGAATTAAATCATACATTTTGTATTGGAAAGTTAAAGCTGCAGTCTACTACTTTTATGAAAATAATTTTTTGTCATATTTTATAAAATTGACATTATGTCCAGACATTAGTACATGAGACTAGTGATCTGTGAATAAAAACAGGCTCCAGTAGTCCCTCCTGCCGCCTCTACAGCGATTTGCAGGTTACCAATCAGAACCAGTTCAGTGTTTGATGGAGAGTCTGACATCTGTCAATCACTGCTGGAATGCGCTGCGAACCGCCCCCTCCCTCTGCTAGTAGCTAGCGGTTAGCTCTGTCAGGCAGCTCCGTGAGCGGCGTTTCCCTGCATGGACACCGGGCGCATCCATTCACGTCCGCGGCTTGTTTCAACGCGCAGATACTCTGATTACTCGCTTGATTGGAGTGGATTATTCGCGAAAATGGAGCATATCAGAAACGCTTATTGTACATCAGGTTTTGGAGAGGAAATGTTTCTGTTTTGCCGTTCATAAACAACGAACATGGCAGCCTGGTTATTCTAAAGACTTGGTGAGAGTTTCATTCTTTTACATGCTTTGGAAGTCGGAAAACAGAAGATGCCGGTGTGGTGGTGCCGACAAGCGCATGTCTGCCGAGAACTGCATCCCCGCCTCATGAACGCACATCACTAAGCGTAATGCAATCCGGTCATTGCCATTATTTCGGAGGAGTTTTATTCCAATAATTGATTTCATTTCCTTAATATATAAAGCTCTATACCGTATTTTTATTTTTTATATGAAGCTACAACATGCGTTTGCCGTCTTTTTCTGCGGTGACTTTTTTTTCTTTTTTACACACTGTCTTGTGTAAAAATGGTCCATAACGGAGTTAAAAATGCAACGTAAGCTCAAAGTTAAGTGTTACAGTCAAACCGTGTAGGAATTATTATCATTAACTGTAATGAAATTACCACTTTTACTACATACTACACCACGCAGAAAACCATTTTTCTAAGAAAGATTAAAATAATATCAGGTATAGTTCCTTTAAGGTCCCCTGCATGGTTTCTTGGCCAGGATGTATAATAGC
>JAVQJG010078047.1:0-17226 GCA_036024015.1 Craterocephalus amniculus | reverse complement strand
GGCATTGTGGGAAGAAAAGCAGGGGGTGGGGGGGTGGGGGGGGGGGGTGGCTGTGTCGGATTTCTGTGGAAAGGATGGAGCTGTCGTTGTTTCCTGTTTTGCGCTGTACGGTGCCGGCCGCTCTTCCTGTTCAGGAAAGAGGGTTGGAGGTCATCAGCTTGTGATGAGGAGGCCAAATAAACTAGAAGCTGCTTAGTTGCAGAAATAATAAAGTCTGCATTGTCTTTTGCAGGTACCTGAAGCTTTGGCATGCCAGCCCCCCCTCCTCCCCCTCCGCCTCCTCCGGCCCCCCCTCCACCGCCTCCGCCCAGCTCTGCCCTGCCACAGGTGAGTGTGACTGTCTCTGACTGTTTCTCATGAATTTGTTAACACTCGCTCGCCATCAACCAAACACCTGCAGGTTATTTGTATTATTGATTGAGCTGCGCACGCACTCGCTCAAATGTACACACAAACACACACAGAATAGGACAGAGAGAAGACTCTGAGTAGCAGATGGGTATTATGTTTCCATGGCGGCTCACATAGTGTCCTCATGTTAAATGAGCTGCTGCAAACTGGAGACAAGGCTCGATTGATTGGGAGCGCAACAATAACCTGAAGTCAGACCGCTGCTCCGTAGACGGGAACATTACCCTGCTTCTAACTGTCATCACACACACATACACACACATACAATTTCTTCCCTCTAGTTTTTCTTTACTTTTGTCATCATGTGTCATCATGTGTGTAAGGAGCTGAGATGAAGCTGGGAGGTGGATGATATGCATATCATATATATTACTCAACATCAACACCTTTATGTGTAAACATTACACATGATGCTGCTTCAGTTAACATACATAAATTATTTTTTTAAAAAGTGCCATATTTTGCTTTTAGACATCTACAGTGATGCTTTTCTTCATTCTTTAAAATATTGTTTGGATTTTTTTTTTTTTTTAGCTTTTATATAAAATTATTGATAAAAAAATATGTCATGTTTATGTAAGATGTTCTACTAAACCATACTTATCATTTAATTTTCCTGTTTTTCATGGATGAAAACTTGGTAATAATGATATTTATGTATGAGACTTTATATATTTATTTATTCTGCAGTGAGAAAAAGTATATCAGATATCAAACTAATGTCCAGTTAAGTCACTAAATTGCTGATCTACCTTCCTCACCCATGTTTAAACTAGAAAACAGCCTTTAGATTGGTATTTATGGTAGCAGACACTGTGTGAAAGGGTTCATTGTGTATAATCTGTCTTTATTTCAGCCTGTGTTATGTAATTATATTAGACCTGAGACCTGAAAACTAACAATAAAAGCAAAAACACAATATCTGCAAAACACAATGACCAAACAAAAAAGCTGAACTTGGAAAAAACAAACAACGAAAAACATTTCAGACAAAATAACATGACAACACAACCAAAACCTAACATTTGGGGAAGCACAGGAAAATTAAGCAAAAGAAAATGACCCATTTATTAAAAGATAATGAACAAAGAGAAAACAGGGTTTAAAAAAATAACACATTTAAAGAAGAAAACTAAAAATGTCTAGAAACATACTGAAATCACAATATTTATAAGAATGTATAGTAAAGTCGAAACAACACAAATAACAGTGTTACATTACTCAAAATTTAAAAAGAAAACAGACAAATAATGTTTTAATATATATTTTTAATTTTCATCTGTGAACTGTTCATAGTTATTTTCTGTTTTTTCATACACTTTTATCATATTTTACATCTCTGGGAAAATTGTGATAATTGGTCCGTGAAGCTCAAAGGTCTCAAATTTTCTTCTTTTGTCCAACTGTTCATCTAACGGTGCTGTTTTATTAGTAGGAGGTAAACAGCAGAATTCACATTCAACAATATGAAACTATTTTGCTTTTTGCATTTTACTTAATAAACTAATTAAATAGCAATTTAAAAAAAATTAAATAGCTGCTGTCTTTTGTAACTTAGAAGCTTTTTTTAAAAAACAAAAACAAAAACATTGTGCTGTGTGGAACTGATGAGATTAAACATGTAGATCACACCAAAAAAAATGTGTTCAAGTTCTCATGCAGGCATTTTTTTCTCGGTGTGACAGTGCCCCTTAGAGCCTCCTAAGTTCCAGTCTGGTGGTGGAGGAGGAGGAGGAGGAGGAGGAAGGAATGCCCTGTTGGCCGACATCCAAAAAGGAGCCAAGCTCAAGAAAGTCACACAGGTCAATGACCGCAGTGCTCCTGTGGTCGATAGTAAGTCCAACAAGCGAACCATTCATTAATACAAGCATGTTGTTGCTGAAGGATCTCTCATTGAGTCAGTCTCATACAGGGATTTGGGGTTTGCCAGCACTGAAATGTACCAGTGCGATGGATCATTCTTTCATTTTCAAGGTTTATTTTAAACATATTCTTTCATTACAGTATTTACAACATTTATATCTTAACATTTCATGTGTAGGAAGGGGTAGGAGAAGCAAAAACTTACACATCCTTACCCCACTTTGACAGTGTTTCTACTATACAATATACCCTACAACTCTTTTGCGCAACGCAATTTATTATTTCACTATAAGAAAAGCAAAAAGTTCACACACTCATGGTAAAAAGAAAGAAAGGTACCGTTTCCTCACAGCAGCGCCAAACCAGTTTAGAAGCAGAAACGACACAAATTTGTCCGTTTCAAAGATTTTTGCGGGTCAGAAAGAACAATGGGTGGATGCTGCTGTTTCTCCTGGACTTGCAAGGTGCATGTAGACTTTTCACTCACGGTCTGCCAGCCCTACTGGGAGTCAATAAGATACAGTTTTCAAGTTTAAGGTCATATTGAAAAGGAGCAATTATTTTCTAACCCATTCCTGCAGCGTTAGATACTCTGCGGCCCTGCAGAAAGTGCTTACATCAGCCGAACTTACTGGCTCATTTGAGGCGCCAAGGACCGTGAAGTTTGCCACCAGACTGAATCAGGACAACAAGTGTTAAGTTTTCTGCACAAAGTCAAAGAAGAGGTGTCTGGAGAACTGCTACGCTCCTTTAGGGAGGCACTCGAAAATGACTGTTGATGCTCTAACAGATTTTCCATGTCTGATCATCCATGCTGCAGAGGAAGAGCAGGAGGAAGAGGAGGGAGCTAAATTGTCTTTTCACAAACTGCAGCTTTCTCTGAAACATCAAAGAACGCTCTGTATGTAGTCACTGTGAAAGTCCTTATTGGAATATCACACACTAATGTGCCAGAGTCAAGGTGGTCCGGCATGTTGGCTCCCGGTTTGCAGGCTGGGAGGAGTTGGAAGTCCCTGTACAAAGCCTCATTGAAACACACTGCAGATCTGCAATGGAGAGTGGTGCATAGGGCTGTGGCCACAGACAGATGTGTGGCACATATGGATTGTAGAGCCTGTCAGTGTTTATGCTTTCCACTGTCCCTTTGTCCTCTGGCTCTGGCTGGCTGGATTGATGCAGGCCATGGATGGAAAACTTTGAATTGTTTGCCTTAAAAAGGAATGATAAAAGAATCCCATTTTTGAAAAAATCCCATCAGACAATCTTACGTATCAGAAACACTCCATCCGGTCTGGTTAAATGGATGAGCCATATTTAATCCAGTGAACATACAACAAATGTGATTGTTTTAGTTGATATTTGTATCAATATTTGTATATTTTGTATATTTGTATATTGCATAATTAAATAACAAACATCTTGTAAAGATGATCAGTGAACTGATTTTGACTTGAATGTTACTGATTAACATGTAATGTGTGTGTGATGTTCCCCAGAGCCCGAAGCTAACCCTGCAGATACAGCAGGAAACGGTGCTGGTTCCCCAGGCTCATCAGGTGGGACAGCACCCCTGGGACCCACTTTGAGCGGGCTATTTGCTGGAGGGTTTCCCCCTCTCAGGCCCATAGGACAGAGAGACTCAGCAGGAAAGACTGCAGGTTGGTGTGAAAGCCCGACCGATGAATTCCAACAGCCTTTCATAGATTTTCTGACCATCAGAATAACTCTTCTGTGTGTGTTTGTGTGTGCTGTTAAGTGTCACGGTCCAGCTCGTCAGCCTCCCTGAGGCCCCTCTGGAACCCCCCCGCATCAGCCGATGCATCAGGCAGCGTCTCTGAGCCCCCCCGGACGGCAGACCTCCAGAGCTCCTTCCAGCGTCTGCTCGCCTCCTCCTCCTCTGCTCCTCCCTCTCCCTCTCATAGCACCAGGAGCCCACCTCCTCTTCCTGCTTCCTCGCCTCCCACACCTCCGCCTGCCCCTCCCACCGCTGCCCCTCCGCCTCCCCCGCCTCCTGCTTTCCAGGACCGGCCAGCCAACAAGCCTCCCCCTCTCCCCTCCTGCCCTCCGCCTCCCCCTCCGTCCCAGGTCACCAAGCCAACATGGCTCCCCATCCAGCACTCGCACCACACGTCGGTGTCCCAGCCGTCCACTCCGCCTCCGCCTCCTCCCCCTCCCCCGTACCAGTCTCCTTCGGCCGTGCCGGGGGACCGTTCCTCGGGTTGTTTCTTCTCTCTACCTCCCGCTGCAGTCTACTCCGAACCTTCTCGGTTCCCCATTTTGCGGGACGGCTCGCTGGGACTTCCTCCCCCTCCCCCGCCTCCACCTGCATCCTTCGCCCCGAGCTGTCAATCCAGCCTCCCTCCGCCGCCGCCTAAAGTTGCCCCGGTGCCCTCACCAGCGATGCGCCCTCTGCCTCCCTCATACCCCTGCCACGCTCCCACCCGACGGCCGCCAGCTGTGCCCAGAGGTGCAGGTAGGTGGTCAGCATGCTCTTTACGCCCCAGGATGGGCTTCAATTTCTGGATTTAATTCATGGAAATAAATAATAATAATAATAATAATAGTTAAATCAAATCATGAATAGTTAAATAAATTATTCAAATAATGGAATAAATGATAAACTATTATTTCTACAATGTTGCAGTAAAATTTGTAGTGGCTCTGTCTCAGCTTTTGCTCTTGTTTTTGAGACATCGGCCGTCGTTTTTGGTTTGTCCAGGAGGATTTTTCATGCTGGACAAAAGGCTGTGCTGCACGGGAGATTTTCTGCACATTTTCTTGCTCTTTCAAGACTTGTTATAGTGTGTTTCCATGGTAACAAAACTTGGTTACCACCGGGGTCAACTGATAATGACCTCCAAACTCAACATTTCAGTGAAATAACACTTCAAATCCCAACGAAGTTGAAAAGAAAGAGAAGATGATCCAAGGCAGGAGTGAAGCAGAGACAAAAAAGGTGGAGATTTAAACCGTTTCCCCCAACGTGGGGAACGTGAGATCTCTAGCTAACAAAATGGACGAACTTCAGCTGCTAACCAGGTCTGAGAAAGAATACAGAGTGCAGCATTATGTGCTTCACCGAGACATGGCTACATGAACACGTCCCAGACTGTAATGTGTCTGTACATGGCTTCAAGACCGTGCAGACCGCAATAAACACCCCAGCGGGAAGCTGAAGGGAGGTGGAATTGCAGTGCTGGTTAACCAGCGTTGGTGTCACCCTGGTCATGTCACTGTGAAAGAGAAGATCTACACAAGAGACATGGAGCTGCTAGCTTCTTGCATTGGACCTGAACAAGCCTCTCACTGAAGATCATTCCTTCAAGCAGCCTGAAGAACGAGAGCTCTACAATACTGAAATTCCCTCCGGGATTCATAAAATATTTTTTACAAAACTGGTAAAACTTCCTAAGTGCTATGGCTGAACATGTATGTAAGAGTTGAATGGAATTTCCCTAAAAACACGGAAAATTTAATTTGCATCATTTTGACTCAGATGAGTCCAACATGACGCATGACTCCAATTTAATCAATGTGATAGAGGTGGCTCTACTAATTCCAGCAAAGAAGACACTTGTTCTCTTTTTTTTCCTTGTTAACAGTTCACAACTAACTTAAAAGACAAAGATTAAACCTTCACGGGTTTTTTACTGTAGCTCACAGGGTAAAGTGGTTCTTGAGCCAAAAGGTCACCATTTTAATCCCAACTTCCCCAAAGGCAGGTCAAAGTATCATCTTGCAAGAGATTAAACTGCTCACAGCTCCCTTGATGTATTCCACTTTTTTTAACAAAGCTAATTCACTGTTAGTGCTGAATGCTGATAACAGATGGGGAGCAGCCGCATTAAGATTTCACTGAGCAGCATGCATGGGGATTAATTACAAGCCATACAAATGATCACAGTGTGAGAATGGCCTTTACACCAAAGCACAGGAAGGAAGAGACGACAGACACAGAGGGACAGCTTAAGTGAGATGGGGAGTTAATTAAGAAGAAACAACTGTAGCAACGATTTCGATTCATTTTTTAAATCAATTCAAAAGATTCAAAACTAAGAAACACAGCTTCATATTTTTGTCTCCTTTGGTGTGTGTTCTACTTTCTGCGTGGCTCAGCACAGACTTCCACAAGCCAAAGAGCCCTATTTCTGTTTGAGAAACTAACGAGCAGAATCCTAACTAGCCCCTGAAGTGGGCTGATATCTGGTTTTTGTGAATGTTTTAAAATCTAATTGAACATCTGTCACCCTTGTGTTTTTGGTGTCCTGCTGCCGCATTGTTGGACTGTTTTTTGTGGCGTTCGCATCACCTGTGCTCCTCCAGTTTACCTCACAGACCCTTGCGTAGGCCAGGCATAGATCGGAAATCTGAGACGGCAGCTGGATGTTGTCTTTATGGTGTGTTTAAGTACTATTCTTAATTTTTCGTTTGTCCAGACAAATTCAGTGTGGGAGAACAAAGAAGGGGGTCGTTTCAGTGCTGCATTTGCTTGCTGTCAGTTTTGTGCCCCACTGCTAGAAAACACAATCTAGTGGATTGTGTGAGTAATTGACAGGAAGGGGAAAAATGTCTCATACTCAACTGAGGAGGCTCTGAGAAAGAGCTCATGCCAAAATATAAAAAAAAAAATGTCACAACCAATCGAAAAAAAGTTAAAAAGTAATCCTTTTTCATTGTTTCAGAGGTATCACCACAGCTCTTAATCATTAGCAAAAGCCGGACATAATGGCTTTTTTTCCAGTTGTGTCTGTATTTTTCTGTTTTAAAAGTGTCCCTGATTCATTTGAGAACATTGTGATGTATTGAAATGTCAGTGAAAAAAAAAAGAAGTAGGAATATTAATGGACTGGGAATTGTAGCAGCTATCAAAGGCATCTAATAGATTTTCTTCAGATTTGGGTTTTACTCCGATTTTGTCCGAAATATTCACCGACATCTGCCTTCTTTGCTAACGTAACAGGCGTGGGTCGCCTGGCTCCTCCACCAGCTCCTCCGGCTCGTTCCCCAACAACAGAGTTGTCCACCCGCATTCCTCCCCCACCACCACCTCCCCCTCTGCCGCCGTTCAGCCTCAGGAATGGACACCTGCATAGCTTGGGTAGGATTTTACTACATATCTAAAGATAAAACCTGTGCTTACAATTAAACGGTACATTAATAAGTAAAATAACATTTTCTAATCGAATGTTCTCTCTCCTCAAGCAGATGATTTTGAATCCAAGTTTCAGTTCCACCCTGTAGAAGACTTACCACCACCCGATGAATTCAAGCCTTTCCCTCGCATTTACCCCAGCAAAGAAATCAGAGGTAAGCACAAATAAATCCTGAAACATTTCTTCTTTTCCTTGGAAGTCAATCTCATCTGTTTTCCCCCCTCTTTGCTTCTTATAACAGTGAACCCCAAACCACCGGGGATAAGGACACACCTCAGATGAGTCATGGACTCTTCCTTCGCTCCATCCCTGAGAAGAATGTCTCAAATATCGCTCATCATAACAAAATAGACACCAAAGAGACTGTGTGTGTGTTGCTTTTAGTGTATTTGTGTGTATGCAAGTGTCAAACAGGGTTCGGTCTTATTCTAACTGTGTGACCTCTGACTTTTTCCAGTGTGGAATGTTTTGAATGTTTGAGGAGGAGGACTCACTGCATTTCTACTCCTAAGCTATATGCGGACTCTACACGAACATATGCCACTCCAGAGTCGCAGTCTTCCATCTTGTTTTACAGATTAGTTACACTTTGTATAGAATACCAATTCAAGACTCATTACAATGTAAACGTTAGCATTAGCATACTTTAAAACACACAACATCAAATGATTTGGTTCTTACAACATGCTACCTTTTTAAATTAACACTTAAATGCTCAACGAAGCAGGAATCTGATCTACTTTTTTAGAAGATTCCATACTGGGAAAAATATTGGGAGACCACGTTGACTGGAGTGCAAAAGCTGGTCTAAATTCATTTTAAAATTCAGGGCAAAAACAGGATTATATGTGAATTCCTGGATAATATTCTTGTTCTGCTGGGTTAAGTGACCCTGGGGTGTTAATCTTTGAACATGTAGTGGTGGTAATATTCTCCGTAAATGTGATATTTTCTTTGTCAGAGTGTCTGATGGACAGTTTCTTTTAGGAAGTGTATCCATTTTTGTGTGCATGTTTTTTTTAACCCAAATAATGAGTGTGGTCTGTCGATTTCTTTCCCTCAAGTACTAATCGATACTAACACATGAGAAAATGTTGCCACCTGCTGGTTAATTGTGTAAAGTACTTCAATGAGATAAGCATTTTTTCTAAGAAAAAAACATGGCACTTTATTGAGTATGTTATTAAAAAATAATGTGCAATTCTGCTTTTTATAATCAAGTTGTTTCTTCTTCAGTTTAGACTTAATTTGTTTAAATGACGCTATTCAACTTAAGCTGTGGAAATCCTTCATGTTCAAACTAACATGAATTACCTTTCCTCTGGCGTTAAAGGTTAACTGCTCAGCCAATCTTGCAGTTATAACATTTGATCGCCAGAGGAAGAAGGATACCTTACCCTAGAAAAACTGAGGGGAAGAGCAAAAGGAAAGCTGAAGGGATGAATTAGATTCAGGTCTTAAATCTCCTCTAATTAGTGAGATGTCAGCTACTGTAGGCAAGGCACCAGCAGAAATTTAATCAAAACAAAAGAAAACAGAATTTAATGAAATCATTTGGTCTTAAATGTTCCATCCACAGGTTTACATTTAGAATAATAATTTCTATAACAAAACTGAAGCAGTCTGTGTGTGAAACACAACAGTCAGTGTGACACACAAACAATGCTTCTGATATCCTGAGACAGTCTGTTCACTAAGCTCCACACAACAAGTTTTCCTGGCAATCCCCTCACAGTTCATCATGTTTGTATGTAAACTCTCTGGAAGATATAAAGCCGTCCTTGTTCTTGTCCTCTCTGGCAAAGATTTCCTCCATCATGTTCTCATGTAGGGTGTCATTGGGAGGGTAACCGTAACGCTCATACTCCTTCTTTAGATATTCTTTCACCTGGCAGACGTGAAAAGGACACAATAAAGATAAAGGAAACAGTAAAGAAACACAAGTATTATAATAAATTAAAAATAAATAAATAAAATAACACACTGACCAACAATTTCAGCTCCATGTTAAGTGAAAATAGTATTTCACATAAAATTAACTGGCCATTATCTGACAAACAATGAGCCCACTTAGAGGTTTTTACTGGAGTGATGGGAACTGATTCATTAAATCCAAGTGTTTCACTTAATTACTAACTGTGCAATCATTGTCCTCACCTCTTGTTTGGAGAGCCTCCAATCATCATTGAGATCCATCTCTTGGAAGGATTCATGTGACCTCGGCCCATTCCTGATCTCAAGCAACTCAACGATGAAGGTCAGCGTGCTCTCAGGCGGGATCTTACCTGAGCAGACAGCAGGGTAAAAAGTCAACATATAGTAAGCTATTAAACAGAATCATAAGCAAACGTAAGTACTACTGGTAGTCATAAGTTTTTTTTATTTCTATTGCCATGGTAACAGCACAAAGGAGGCACATATTTGTTTAGGTTAGTTTGTGCTTCCCAGAACAAAGCACAGTATTGTGTTCTCCATGCAGAGAGTGGACTATTATCACTGAATGGACCCTTCATTCAGCGTGGATGTCCTAACAAGCCATTTATAACAAGACAGACAAATAGGACAGACTATGGATGCACAACATGCATACCGCTTCTGTAAGCACACAGTGAAAGCAGCAGCAACACTTACATTTCCAGTCAATGTGACAGATTCATTCAGCAGCATGCAGTGGAGCTTGGTATGGGCGAGACTGCAATACCTTTCCCTTCCTTCCCGTAGGCCAGGGCCGGAGGTATTACCAGCTTCCTTTTCTCTCCAGCGCACATGTCCTGCAGTCCCTTGTCCCAGCCTTTCAGCACTTGTCCGATGCCGAGGGTGAACCACATCGGCTGCTTGTCGCCAGAGTTTCGACTGATGGGCACAGAGATTACGTGAAGTGATCAGATGTAGGAATAGATGACTCTTCTTGGAAGAAGAAGCTTATCAATAAGTTCAATAAGAAAGATCTGGTCCCTCATAATGGGGTTTGCACATTTAATATAGTTAAAGCTTTCTCACTTATACTATCACGCTGAAAATGTAGGAATACGAATTAATATTATGAGCCAGTCACTCCTTTTATCTTCTTTCTTGATACGTCAAGGCAGTCAGTCTGATTCTTGATCTGTTCTGTGCATCTTCCTCAGCACAGAAGGGAGTCATCTGAAGTATGCTCATCCTACTTCTGCTTATCTAAAAACATCTAATTGCCACACAGATCTTCTGATTAAAATCTATACACCACTGTTAAAGTTTGAAAAAACAAAATAAATGGTCATATATTCATCGTTGACTTCTTTCTAACAATGCCAACTACAGTTGAATTTCTTTCTGCCTCTGCATAAATCATTAAAAGTAAATCCTGTTATGGTATGTTGCCATTTTAAAAAGAGGGAAATTAGCAAGCCGATTGAACGCATAGACATCTTTTTGTCACATTTAAGCTTAACATTAAAAATAATGTCATTCTAAATTTTAATTTAGGCATTATGTTCACGGAAATATCCCTCAGGTTGGAATTTTTTGGGGAATGTAAGGCACCATTTTTTGGCTTTTTCTCCTTTCCCCCAGATGGTATGAAAATGATCACTAAAGGAATGCACAGAGGAGGAGAAATCAACCCTATGATGTCCTACAGAAAAGTAGAAAGATAATAACACCTGTGGAAGACAAGATGTAAACTGGCATAAAGTTTTCCTCATTCTTACGGTTTCTATTTCCGGTTACTTTTACTGTGTCACGTCCGTTGTCTTACGGTTGTGTCATATTTTGGAGACTGCTGTTTTACAAAGGCAAAAAGGATGAGCTCTGCGCGCGAGCTTTATCTGGGAGCCAAAGATCGTTTCTGTTCAAAAGAAACGATCTTTGGTTTATAATGTCATTTCTGTTCAAAAGTTTCAAGGCAATTTATACGACATGGTAACGAGGGAGAAGTAAAACCATGGCTTCAACTTCAAGAAGTACTAAAACAAGAGAGACTCTGAAGAGGCAGGGCTCGGTCATAGCCTCATTAGAAACAAAGTACCTGGAGTGAAACATGGTCCCGTTCTCATAGAATCCGTCATGATGCACCATCAGCATGTCTCCCAACTTTGTCTTCCTTCGACAGATGAAAGGTTTGCTCAGGACCTCTATGCTCGGCTCAACTTCCAGCAGCTTCCCCGCGCTGCTGCCAGCCGCCAGCAGAGCAGCGCAGAGCCAGCTCAGCGCGGTCAGCAGCATCTCCACACCTTCAACTTCAAAATGCTACAGCCAAAATACACAAGCCATACACCAAGTTTTCCACTAGACACCGCAAAGCGTGCAGCTACTGGACCTCTACGTGGCATTGACGTTTCAGAAAACTTTTTGCAACACGCTTTCCTCTGATTGGCTGCTTTTATCATCGGACACACCCACAACCACTCGGAGCTCTTTACTGGTGTACTGGGTTTTATTTGATTTACAGCCATGCAGGGAGATGATCAACGCATCACATCATGGTGAACTTATTTAGTCATTGTGGTGTAATTTCATGCTGCTTCAGTAATTAGTTATTCAGTCTTTATTTCTTCCCCCCGCCCCTAACAATGGACATTCATTTTTCTTCTGTCGGATTATCTGCACATCCTATAGGCTACCATTTGGCTGGTACTGTTACATTGCTGGTTGAAGCAATCTGTTGTGTAATAAGACACATTAACATGCAATATCACAACATTGCACCTCATAAATATGTTTTGAAACACATTGCACAGGAATAAACACATTCACACACCCCTGAATTGCAGGATATATAGTATCTATAATATATAACTGCCTCTTTGGAAAGGGCTTTTTTAAAACCCCTGTATAAAGGAGGAATTAGTTTATTTCTGCATTAACAGTCAGCAAGTTAAAAACATTTTGACAATTTCATTTGATACAATTATTAAACCGTTAAATATTTACCCTATCTCTGGAGTTCATAACAGTGCTGCAGCCGATGATGTGACAATCGAAAGGAGCTGCTCAACCATCATATCCGACCTCGAGTGGGACAGCCGATTTAAAACTGACATCCATGACTTAGAGCAGGCACATGAGCTTCCTTTTGGTACATTCTTTCAGTTCGTCAGTAATTACAAATGTGTAAGACTTCAGCAGAAATCTGAAGTTTGATCCCAACGATCAGAGAGAGGAAGTGCGAACATCCACTGTGGCCATTTCTAAACTTTTATATTCAAGTGAAGTACTTGCAGCCAGTAGAATCAATGAGGCAGAAGTCCGTGCATTTGAGCTGCCCAAAGGACCTGCATCAGACAAAGGAGAGGGTTCACACAATGAGAAATTATTCACATTTAGTACTTTAGGCAAGCATTCAATTTCCTTCCAATTTTCTATTGGCTTTTTTCCCAACTAACAGTTACAGAAGACAGATGATACCACTTTCATGTTCATGCTATAATTAACTTAAATTCAGCTTCACAGACAATCAATCTGAGCCAATCTATCGGTATCCACCCATTATTCATACATGCCAATTCATACCAAGTAATAATACAAAAATACCCTGACCCTACTAGGGATGACGGCGAGAGAGAAAACCTTCCTTTTAACAGGAAGGGAAAAACTCCGGCAGAACCCAGCTCAGGAAGGGCGACAACATGCCTGTACTGGTTGGTATGGCTGACAGGAAAGAAGCTTAAAGAGTGAAAACAGGTACCTTCTCTAGTTCTGGTCAAAACAGCTTAGGGCAAAAAGTAAATGCACCCTTTTTCAATTTCAATGTTTTATGTCTCAGGATATTATAGAAATAATCGTGTCCTTATGAAGTCCTGCAATGAGATAAATAAAACTTCAGATGAGCTTCAATGAATGTCATATTACCCTGTGACATTTGTTTAACAGAAACTGAGTAAAAATGGGCCAACAGTGTAAAAAAGTAGGATCATCCTAACTGCTCCCAATTTACTTAATTCGGTTATACTTAAAAAGTGTGACCACCTCTATAAAAGCAAAAGTTTGGTCATTTTGCTGGTCCTGAGCATTAAGGTGAATATTAACATGATGCCAAGGAGGAAAGAAATCAGTAATAATCTTAGAGTAGCAACTACTGTTGCCCATCAGTCTGGGGAAGTTTATAATGTCATTTCTAAACAATATGGAGTCCATCATTTGATTTAAACAATCCTAAAAAGTTATGGAACAATATTTGGGCTTCATTCCCATTCACATGTTTGGAAAAGACCTTTTCAGTACAAAAACCTCACACCAGCTGTTAAGCGTTGTGGTGGTGGTATGTTGATTTGGGCTTCATTCATAATCTCATGACCTGGACACTTGGACCCATAAAAGGCTTGTCCATATTTGGGCCATGAAACAAAGTGATCCCAAGTACAGCGGTAAATGTACAACAGAATGACTTCAAAAGAAATGCAGCAACTCCTCGTCCAAATAGGGCTGTCCTGATCCGATACCAGTATCAGGTTTCGGTGCCGATAACAAAAAAAAACAAAACACGCATCGGACAGGATCGGCACGCTTGGTACACAAGTGTTCTCCCTAGTTCATTTTCTTCTGGGTTTACTCAGGTTGTTTTTTCTTACAACAGAAATGTTAAATGTGTTACACAAAGTCTTTAAATTTATTTTAAATTAACTCAATGGTTAATAATTTATGAGTCAGTTTGTCTCACACCTTCTGTTGTGGACTTTATCAGTTACATCTTAAGCTTTTGAGGTGAGGTTTGACACAATATTTTGCTCAGAACAAAATGTAAGTATTGGTATCGGGTATCAGCCGATACTCAACCCTCTGTATCGGTATCGGCATCAGAAGTGAAAAAGTGGTATCGGGACAGCCCTACCTCCAAATCCAGGACCTTAAGAGAGCCGGTCATTTTGTTTTGTTAATTCATGAGGATACTTTGTCGTTCTGCAACTGGGATCAGTCGTCATCAAACAAACACTGACTCAGAGTTTTATGCCGTGTGTAATGGTGTAAACACACATTTTGTCGGATACAGTGGCTCCACCTCTACATGTTTACAGACCACTAGATGTGCAGACTTAGTGTTCAGTGGACGTACCCAGGAAGATATGATTTGCAGGTCTGATAGCCAAAGTCCTTTCCATCACACTCCTCCATGTCTTCATGCCGGTAGCCATCCCCACAGTAGGCCCACTTACAGTCTGCGGAGAAGACGGGGAGAATGTATAGGCAGAGGGAGGAGAAAGCAGGGGAGGGAGGGGGCAGAGAAGGAAAACGTTACTAATTTCTTTGGCACTGCAGCCTGTTTTCAGTGATGCCAGTACAGCATTTTCCTGTTAATTTAATTGAACAGGAGTAGAGTATAAAAAAACGTTGGCAAGGAAAGAGAACGGGGAGAGATTAATGAAAGATCAAGGAAAGGTTTCGCAGTGTTTACTGCTTTTATCCTTTGCCACGTGGGCAGAAATTCCATAGGTTGCTGTGGTTATGCTCTGCATGGTATCTCATGGGGGTTTACTTTGTAGTTATAGGCTACTTCTGTGTAATAAGCTCTTTTAAAAGCAACCTATGGGTGCTCGCACCCATGAAGCATTTCTATTTATTTACTTTTAGCTCCCACAATATTGAATCACATGTGTACAGGTGAGGATTCTAAACTTCTGACTCACTGAGACATGCATCGGTAACAATCTGGTTCCCATCGTCACACTCCTCTCCGTGCTGGGCCTGCACCTTTCCGTCTCCACAGACACCCACTCTGTCAGGGATTTTCTCAGTGGACTGGAAAGACTGGAAAGGCTGGGACAATTATGATGGTAAAATACATTTAGTGGTTTCTAATACAGACAATAAAATGTTTAGATGTAGTCCACAAAACCCCAAAGAATCATAATAAATCCAGAGAATAATGGCAAAAAACAATGGTTGCAACGTTATACTTGTCATGACAGTAATAATAGTAATAATGTTATTAGCAAATCAAACCAATTAAAGCAATTAAAAAGACATAGAATAAGAATGAGATGTAATAATGACATTCAAACAGACACCTGTATGGGACTCCATCCACCTTTATCATTAAAGTACAGCATCCGCTGATCCTTCCTGAACGCCAGTGCATTGTCTACATGTAGACGGCCCATTTCCTCCTCACTGTTCACCACATATATCTACACAAAGAACACATGAGTAATTATCATAAATTCTCCACAGATACTTTTCAGTTTGCATTGCAAAGGTCTATAGTCTTACAGCAGTGACTTTATTGGCCTCTTGTCGTTGCGTGTAGCTTCCAAAAGGGGCTTTATTTGCACCTTGAATAGTATTACAATCACAGCGACCTGGGAGACCTGGGGGACCCGTCTCCCCTTTCTCCCCTACAACATAGAGACCTGCAAGGAAGTACATAGTTACAACAAATTACCTACAATGTTGAATAAAAAGGCAGATTGTTTACACGTGTGTGTGTGTACGTGTTTGTTAGAATACCTGATGCAGGAGGACCAGGTGGGCCAGGGAGGCCATTAGGACCTGGAGATCCTGGGGGGCCCATGACTCCTGGTGCACCAGAATGGCCCTTCATGCCCTGCACAGTCATGCAACATCTCAGTATTGGTGCACAGCTGCAATAATCTAGTCCATGGAAAAGTAGACTTAGCATGTGTTTCCATGCACATTAACATCAAGCTAAGTCATCAGTTTGTTGAAGGCCCAAATATTAAATTCAGATTAAAAAAAAAAAATTCTCCACTATCCCTTGGGTCAGGTGTTAATATGTTGATAATATCATTGTATTTCTCCACCTGTTTGCCTCTCTTTCCCGGGCGACCGGTTGGTCCTCTCCTCCCTGGGACACCGGCCTGTCCCTTTGGTCCCATCTCACCCTTGACGGAGAGCAAAGTGAAAAATAACAATTTTTAACCCAATCTTTAGGTATTTTCGTTCTTCTGTGTTCTTTCTCACCTTCTGCCCAAGCATCCCTGGTAAACCAATGGAACCCTAATTTACAAAATGTAAGAAAAAAGGCATTATATTTCATACAAAGCAGGAGCTAATGAAATGCACAATCTGCCTCTGAAATAGACTTGTTTATAAAATCTGATTAAAAGCAAAAACCTGAAAGGCAGTTTCTCACCGGCCACTTTTGATTTCAACCACTTTGAGAAGCTGTTGTAGAGGATTTCACAATCTAATCAAGTTTTCAGGCCCATCAGAATACATAATGAGCTGAGGAGCTCACGGTCATAATCAGATATAAATGCACTAAATGCAATTACACAGCACTTTCCAAAAGATTTAGAGTGGGTAATAAAAAACAAACTAATAAACAAAGAAAACATTTCCATTAAACCTTGTCGCCTTTCGGTCCAGCTAAGCCAGAGTCGCCGTGGTCCCCCTGAGAAAAAAACGAAGGAGCAGAAGGAAAGGTGATGAGGGGCTTTGTTAAATTAAAACTGTAATGAATTTTCAAATCATTTAAATGAGGGATGCTGATACAATGATAACAGTGATATTAGAGACATGTATTACTGATATCTTGTCTATAAGACACACATCCTAACATGAATTAGCCTGATGCAAACTTTTTCCAAGTCTTCTTTTGATATCTCGATATAGTTGTTGTGAAAATGTTTGGCCTCATTAAAAGTGCAGTGAAAAAACTAATATTATCATGTTGTTGTTGATGATGCATTCACAACACACAGGACATGGGTTTTTGCTAGCTTTGCAACACAAAGCATTAGTAATAGATGCTGACTTTTAAACTTTGAGTTCCCAGTTATGATATACTGCAAATTAACCCCTGTGATCAAGTTACTTTACAGCTTTGAATTGAAATTTACCATATTTATCGAGAAAGGACACA
>JAVQJG010078033.1:0-20783 GCA_036024015.1 Craterocephalus amniculus | reverse complement strand
CACCTAAAATCCTCTCTATCGTCTTGTTGTTATCTCTATCCAGCTGTAGAACAATAACATATCCAGCCTCAGAGGTCACATGATGTAAGGAGAGCTTCACCTTTAGCCTAGTCCGTAGTATTGTTTTGTTAACCGGCGTCACAGCCTATCTCAGATGACATCTAAAATGTCCAGTCTAAGGGGGTTACAATTGTGCATTAACTTTTCAATAACAGTCCACGGATCCTTGGCTTGATGAGCTCCAGGAATTTCAAATATAGAAACAATCAGCAAAGCGAGGAAATCCTGAAGAGTGGCTGATTGGTCCTGCATGTAATGAAGTCCCACCGGCTCGGGGAAGATGGCCTCGATAGCATATCTCACCTTGAGTGTCCTTTCTATTCTTATCACCTCCATTCGGCCCAGGTCATATAAAAGACTACATCTGCTGTTTGAAAACTGATCATTTTAATCAGCTGTTCTGTTTAATATATGATAAAAATACTTAGAATGAAATAAATATTTTGAGATTTGACTCAGTCAACCTACATGCCAGTATTTTTGTATTAGGATGTAATTAAATGCAACCAATAAGGGGGCAGACCCAATCTTTGAGGTTCAACACGCAATTCATTTCATCTTACTCTTAAGGAGTGCAGGGCTTTTTTTCCTGCACCTATCACTAAAAATAAAATATGAAGTTTTGATATTGGCAAATAACTATTTGATTTATTCTTTTTCAAATGCATGAAATAATTTGACTTTCTGAAACTTAAGTCTTGCAAAAATCCATGTATGACACAACTGAAAGTGACAACTATAGTGATTTTACCTTAATATTCAGATTATGCTTTAAAGAGACAACTCATTAAAAAAGGACAAAAGAGGGATATGTATTAAAGTTACCTTTTGGTATATTTATCTAAAAATATATTGACCAACCTGTGGCATATTTCCAAATAAAATGCCAAACAACTCCAGAGAAAACAAACAAAAAACAGCACCTTAATGTGTTTTTAATTAAAAAATAACATGCACCTATCACGATTTAATTTGTGGTTGTGGAAAATTATATATTTGACTTTTATCCTGGTGTGGAGTAACTCTTCATCTATTCCTGGCCCATCAAAGCCCCGCTGAAAACCTTCTTCCTCTTCTAATTTACAATGACCTCTCTTTATAGTAACATGCTCTTTAACACATATTCCTGTGTTATCACTGCGACTAACGGCTGTGGACTTGAATGTGCTTTTCGTGACTTCTCAAGTCTCCTTGGCGTCCTGAGGATGTTAGAAAACCCAGCTTGTTGTGTGCGACTGTCCTCTCCTTGAACAGGCCTCTTATTCCAGCACAAGGAAAGTGCCAGACAATGGTTAATTGTGCAGGTCAAAGAAAGTGTCTTTGTCCCCCCAAAAAAACACAATAAGGAGAAAACAATGGGCACTCACAATGGTTTATTGGCTATCATTTATACAGACCGTGCCTGGGTTCCTTTTACTGTTATTTCTTGCAATGGCAAGATCAAGATCTTGCATGTCTTCAACAATTATACTTACGGCAGTTTTTTTAACGTGCTTTTATTGTGGAACCATGTTAGCATCTGTATATACAAAATACCAACCACATATGCCATTAGTCAAGCTGTTGATATATGGATCAGCATGAATTATGGTGTAAATGTGACCTTTAAAAACCAATCCATAAACCTGGTCTAAGCAGGGGTGGGAAAAATCCATATACAATTGGTAACTTCACATGCAACACAAGGCTGCATGCTAGCAGGATGGAGGCTGTTGAGTTCTCACTGCTGTACTATGTTTTTGCGAATCATTAATACTGTACAGTGGCTCATTTTAATGGTGCAAATAGTGCATGCTCATTGCCGTTTTCTCCCCACAATGTTTGCTTTTTAAAAATGGCTTTAAAGTCAATTTAATACAATTTAGCTTTATTTGTATAGCATCAGTTCAGAACGACGTCATCGGAAGGTATTTACAATACATGTCAATCAGATTTATTGTAGCTCATTCATTATATGATCCATATCAGTCCTGTTTATAATGCATTCATATGAGCAAATTAATCGAAAGAGATTACCTAGCAAAGGAAACCAGTACATTGTGTCAAATCTAGTTTATCATGAGCATACAAGGGGTGGTGGGTGATAGAAAAGAAAAAAACTCTCAACAGAGAGAAAAAATCTGTTAGAATCATATACTGTAGTTGCAATTTGGATAGGGATGGAGATGACAGAAAATAGGGGTCAAGACTCACCATAACGAATTATTGATGATTATACAGTCATACATTTATACATGGAAATAAAGAATAGAGAGATGCAAAGGGAAAGAAGTGCTCAGAGCATCATGAGACATTCCTCAGCAGTCTAAGCCAATAGCAGCCTAACTGCGGAATAGCTTGACCACCCCTTACCATAAGATTTATCAAAAAGGAATGTTTTAAGCTTAATCTTAAAGGTAGAGAGGGTGTCTACAGTACATCCTGAACCCTGAATGGGTGATTGTTCCATGACAGAGAGGCTCTGCCTGCCATTCTACTCTTTAGAGAGTCTAGAAACCACAAGAATTTAGCAAAGGATAACCGGACAGAGCAAGAGCTATGGCAGGACCCAACATCCGATTGAATTTCACTGGCTGGAGAGAGTCCAGAAAAGAGGCGGGATGCAATAAACTCACATTCAGGGGCGCCTTAGTGAGAAAGTCTGACAAGGATCAGTTGTAGGACTTTAATATTCAGAGTTGGAGAGTAAAGTGTAAGGAAAGAAAAATTGAGGGAAGAGCTCATTGCATCAGAGGACATCCCCCTGAAGTTTAAGCCTATAACTTAGGGGCAGACTAAGGCTCACCAAACAAGCTTTCATGTTTACAAAAAGGAAAGTTTTAAACCTAATCTTAGATGAATTTCATGGAACACAAGAACCTGATATCTGAAAGTGCAGCATCCCATTCTACTTTTAAAACCCTACTGTATTATACAGTATATCACATGTAAACTTGCAGCTTAATGCTCTGTGGGGAAAATATAGAACTATGACATCAATATTTGATCATTTGAACATAGAATAGATGGCATGTAACCAGTTGCATGATTCATTTATGGTTGCAGACAATACCCCTGAAATAAATATACCTCAATAATGTGACCTCAAGATTATAAATACCTCTTCACGTTTTGTCCTTTTAAAATGTGTGAACTTCCTTTTCTACTCTATGAAGGCCAATCGGCCAAAGCATTTACACGTACAGTATGGTAAATTACTTAAATGAAATACTAAAAATTTTAGAATTCAAAGGTGAATTTTGTTTATTTTTCTTTAAAACTATCACATACTTGATGAGATCATTTATGAATACATACAGTTTGAATGTGTCTGTTCATGCTCTTGTAAATTTATGTGGAGCTGATTGTCCTGCCACAACAGCAGAATAACAAGGTACAAAGCCATTATGTAATTGGAATGGCATCAGTCAAACCGCGGCTCAAGGAAAGTAAATTATGAGTAAATGAAAATTAAAGCTTACTGTCAGTCCTGCACATTAGAAAATGGAAAACAAGACATTTTTACAACTTCAATTGCAACCTCTGTTACAGCTCAGGCATGAAGTTAGTTTTGTTAGCTGAACCCATTTCATTGAACTTTTCACATATCTAAACTTTGATTTAAAAATTTCCAAAAGTAACAAACCAGACCAAGAACAGAAACTAGCTGCCTCATCATGTTACTTTCATACTGAGAGACCTCGGGGATAAACACTTGATAATTATCTTTTAAAAAAAAAAAAAAGAGTGTGGTTCATGGTGAAACACCCACAAAAATTTCTCAGACTGATTAAAATGCAAAAGAGGCTTAAAGTGGGATTTGGGGTCCAGTGAAACGTGGACTGCCATCTGGAATCAATGAGTCTGTTTAATACATCAGCTCCCCGCTGGGGATTTCACACAGTTTCCACATCAATGAGGGAGACTGTTGGGATGAAAAAAGCTCCCACCTCAGACGACAAGTGTCACACATCCACTGCAACAGCCTTAAGTCATTTGATGAATGCCTTAAAAAGGGTGAAAGCTGTAAGGAGGTGTGTGGGAGTCTAGGTAAAGAAGGAAAAGATATGGTTTAACTTAGATTTTGTTTGGTTTTAGAAAACGGAGTCTCAGTAGTCGTGGTGATGAAGGAGCTGAGCCAAAGGCAAAGCTCTTAATTTACCAATCCTACCATCACCTATGGTCACAAGCTCTGCGTAGTGACCGAAAGAATGAGATCGCGAAAGCAGATGAAATAAGTTTCTTCCTCAGGGTGGCAGGCTCTCCCTTAGAGATAGGATGAGAAGCTCAGTCATCCAGAATATCCAGTCCAATCCAATCATTTTGGGTACGTCCCACCAGTAGGCCTCAGGATAGACCCAGGACATTCTGAAGGGATTAGATGATCTGACTGGTGTGGCTGCTGAGAGGGAGTTTGAGCTTCCATGCTTAGGCTGCTGTCCCCGTGACCCAATACTGTGGAGTCAAAGATGGAGAGAGATGGATAGAGTTTGGGCAGAAAAGAAAAATATTTTTGTGACAAACATCACACATTGTCCAACACTGCAAGGAGTCAAGGCAAATGAGAAGAATGAAGCATTTGTTGAGGCCAACAGAACATTTTAATGCTGGTCAATTGCTTATTTTCAAGTTAACTGACAGAATATAGGTAATTTCAGGGATTGTAAAAGGTTTCACTTAATAATCATCTTGCATTTCAGTTTTAATTTGCAAGAGAGGCTTGCCATATTTATGGCTACTCTGTGTACTGTAGGTTCAGATAGTAATTTTGGTCTGTGAACAGCTAACTTGTCGAATAAGTTTCCCTAGCTATTTCAGAGCACAAACACAAGTCTGTTAATTGTTACTCTTCAATTCACAGTTCCATTAGTTTTAGGGCCTGCGGTCTTTTAAAGCCACCTAGATTTTAGCATTTCTTTAACTTCTTGAAGCTTATTTAAACCAGATTCATGGAAATTCTTGCTTGGGCATCAGAAATTATATGTAAAAAAACTAAGGCTATTTTTAGACTATGTTTGAATATCACTGAACTGAAAGCAATAACTAACCCTGGACAATTTTGTATGGCTATATGATAATTAACTAACATGGTAAGTGCACAGCTCGTACTAACATTGTTGCTAGCCTTGCTAACATTTACCTCGGAGCAAATCAATTAGATTTTTGTCTTTTTGATCTTGTAACTTTTTAATTGCACCTAATCTAGATTTAGACTTTTTAGACTTATCAAAAGCAAAGTAGATCAATGTGTTGTGTTTCTGGAAAATTTGAAGCAATGGCAAGGAAAGCATTTAAGTATGCTGCTAGAATCAGCTAAATATTGAGTCTGTCTAAAAAAAAAAGTCAACAAAAAATCAAATTCAAGTAAAATTCAGTCATACTGCCAAAATGTTTATTGCCTCTAAAATGTGATACCCACAAAAGCATGTATTTACACTGAAGGCTCAGAAATGGTCCATTCTGGATGTTTTTCTTCAACTGTTCTCCACTGTGAGACGGCTCCTTTCACGCTACAGATGATTTCGTTGTTTACAACATGATGATGTTGACAGTTGCCACTCGAGAAGAATAACATGTCTTAGAAGGAAACAAGTTAGTATAAACCAACCTGACCTTCATGCAAGACTTTGTTGATTTAAACCCCATGCATCACTTCCAGCTCATCCAGTCTGTTTGCTGATCTACTTCCATTCCTTACTCTGCTTAGATTTAGATGTCTAGGTATAACTTTTAAAAAGGTGTTTAAAGTTAGAAGTTTTTTACTATCTAGTGAAATTTCACAGCATATGATGTGGTATTACGAAGTTAGCTCACAATATTTTTATCCCTATATTGTGACAATTGTTTACTCAGTGTGGAGAAATGTTTATATTTTGTTTTTGGATGAGAATAGACTGTCTTTTGATTAATAAACGGCTGTGGAGGACAGAAATTGAGCCACTGGCTGGATAAAAAACAATATTTCACATTTTTGGGTTTTGCTGTATAGGTTAGGTTAAGGAAACTCAATTTCCTACTTAGCCAGGTTCAGGAAAAGATCCCGTTCATACATTCATGTTAAACCAGTATATGGGATAATGGCATGGAAATACTAAAGTATTTTTACACTGTGTGTTAAATACACACAAAAACAGATGATCTTTGGCCGATACTACCTTGAGTATCGGTAAATGACGCCAAGAGTCCCGACAAAATTCCAAAACACAAACTTTTTGGAATGACAGTCTTACACAAACAGTGAAACACCCACAGATAAAACTGCCCTCAGTTTGTGTTATGGTTCATTTTGATTTGCAACACCCTCCAAGCACAAGTGAACAAAGAATGATAATTTCCACATTTCCTATCCTTACATCTGGTCACCTTCCTTGCTGAGGCTAGTTTCTTAAAAACAATTTTTGCCACATAAACTCATATAAACAATATTTCTGATACTTCAGTTACAGCTGGTTATTAGACACGAGAGTCTAAAAGTCCCATGACTTTGGGACTAAGTATGACAGAGATGACTGAGTGGGAATTGTGAAGGGAAAAGCTGAGAGAAAAAGCAGGAAGCTGCATTGGAATTCCACACCCTAATGTGGGTGGACCCCTCCTGCTTATAGAACAGAGAGGGCACATTTTCCCCTCTTCCCTCTTTTTCCTCTCTGCATTCCCCACCCTCACAACTTTTCTCTTTTGCTTGGACAATTGAGGCTTTGGTGAAACAATGCCAAAGGGGAAGGCCAGGGGTTTGAGAGCCAGCAATAGGGGGGTGGTCCTTGCTGCCTCTTTTCTTTGGATGGAGAGTTTTGAGGAGAGGGAATGTATAGGAAACCAGCAGGGATGAAGGCGGCTGTTCAAGGGGATGACATAAGATGGGAATAAGAGTTGTAGGGTAGAGGAGGGGGATGCTTGTGCTGAGGGTACCACAGATACGTGGCCTGAGGGGCGAGGGACATGTTATTGTGGGACTCAAACATTTTTCTGGCTGAATGAATCTGAAAGTGATCGTGCTGAGCCCGGGAAACCAACACAGTAAATCTGCTGCACAAAGACTGAATTAAAGCTGCACTTATCAATATTTCCACTTTAACTATAGAGGAGTCCTTCCAGTTTTTAAAGGCCAACTGTGTCGGATCCTAAAACACCAATGTTTCACATATTTCCCTTTGGTTTAGCTTCAAGGCCATTGTTACCATTTTCATCAACCTTTTCCCAGCCATAGCAGGCGAGGTTGTTTTACACAAGCAAACTCTAATCACCACAGCAGCTCGGAGCCAAATGGTGTCCTGGCAAAGTAACATGGCTATCCATTTAGCTGTTAGAGGGCTGTAAACCACTCTCAGACAACAGGGTTTATCTCTGAAAATCTAAATAATGTTTGTACGACTTCCTGGCTCTTTAAATGGGAAACAAAGAAGGTGGCTCGGCTAGATCCAAAGTTTTAAGTAGCTCATTTTAGTCTTTAGTAAAACACAGATGCAGTGTTTGAATTCAGATTCACATCAGCAAAATTAAGATTTACAATCTGAAGCCATTGCATTTTTCTTGATTTACGCCAGAAGGCTGCAAGCTTTGTGAAATGAAGCAGACAGTCCTGTTGTCGGGGTTTATTTCATGTTGCCTTTTTAAATTCCCAGAAAAAATCTAGGATCACTTGAATAATTTTCAAGCCGAATAAACTGGTTCAAAACCTAAATTCAAGGTACATCAAGACGCAATATATGCTGTAAAACTTTCTCGTATAATGTAGTGTTGTGTGTGCGATTGGGTGAATGTGACATAGTGTTAAATGTATGTACAAACTACTATAATTGTGTCATGCTAGCCTGTCTAGTGTCTACCCCAAAGGAAAGACCATTGCAACCATCTTACAGGCCCATATCGTTTCCACAGACTTGATACAAAAAAGTCTTAGCCTAGGCAACAACATGACACAACAGCCAATAAAGTTTATGTAACAGTAAGTTCTTTTGTTATGTCTCTCTCTTCAATTTTGTAAGATATCCTTGAACAAGCCTCAACTAGTTTTACCCCCATAAAAAATATTCATTTACTTACACACTACCGTCTGAAACGCTGTCAGGGTAGTTTCATTGGCTGTGTGCATTCAGTTCTGGGACAAAACATTTGAGCTTGTTGGCTCTTGAGCTCATATTTACTTTCCTCCAAGATTGCTTAGTTTTTCATGAACAAAGCCAGCATCATGCCCATTTGCATTTTTTTCTTTGTGTTAACTTGTTAAATGAGCTATGTGTTTGTCTTTATTAATGAAAAACACAAATCAAAATGAATGCTAATTTCACTCAGTCTACAATGTGTAATACGGCTATTGTGAAATAATCCAATTTACGTGCCAAAAATCTGAGTTACACACAGATGTTTATTTCCATTTTATAATATTTTGCCTTCTTGCCAATTATTACCTGCTTCAGTCAGGGTTTGAACAGGTACTGTATATCCACAAGAACAGAAATCTTAAGGGTGTATTAATGTCACTGTATCCCGGTTTCTCTTGTGAAAACTGGGTTAAGGCCTGGTCCAGGGCTCATAACAAGGATATGAGGTCAAATGTACCAAAAGAGGACACAAAGATCTGATCACCATTGCTTATTACGCACCCAGAAATAGATGCAGTCAGGGCAAGGTCTGAACCTTAAACACATATCTGAAAAACAAAAGTTTATGTGTTGTGTGTGTTTGTGTGTGTGTAGGTGTGTATGTGTGTGTGTTTATTGGACTCTGGGAAATGGATTGAGCAGAAGGGGATCTGATGACCTAAAACTGCATCTGCTCCCTTAAATGGAAAGATCTGATCACTACTGCTACCGTATTGTAACATGACGCTGCCATGACAACCAAAAATAACACTCAGATGAGTTTTCACGTTACCATTCAGAAAAACAGAACAAATCAGATTTAGGTGTACAGTGAGTCATCAACACGATAAGGTTTTTGTGGTCAGTAGGATTTTTATCATTGCCTTATTTCTTTTTAGTAAACCCAGTTTTTATATTGCCCTGTCCAGTAATTTGGTTACTATTTCTGTTTTATATTGAAGTTTTTTATATTTTATATCTATTTTATATTAAGTTTTTCTTTAGCACCTTAGATCATTTCATTGTTTTGGATATATGAATCGAATTTCAAGTTTAAATGAAGCAGACTTTAGGGGTAACTGTTTTGTAATAGATCCTCGTCTGCATCTTTTTACTGTAAGTTGTGTAAATATGAAGGCAGTGAGGTGAACATGAGCCTTTTGCAATATTTCACTTTTGTGCTGTTATTTTAAATTATTTTTCTAAAAATTATTTGAATTTTATGTAGCATAATAAGATATTTTGTCTCCATGTAACATTGTGATGAGATTAAAATCACTTGGGTGTGTAATTGCAGCACAGCCTTTCTGTAACTCATTCCAATATTTTCTTATAACCTCTCCTTATATTAACTCTCTGTGACCTTTTCCAATCAGGTCAAGGGTAAGAGCTCATGCAGGGAAGTGGCTGCAATCTCATTTTTTGACTTGATTCCTGTCTCTGTTTCACACCTGATTTCAGTTGCTCTACACTTAAAAGACTATACACTATTAATAGTTTTTCTTTACCAGTGTCCATTCCTTAGTGTAGTTTGTCATCGTTTCTACATTCTGAGCCAAGTCTAGTGCTGGCTCTCCAAACTCACCTCTATATGTCCTTCAATCTGGACAGCTTTTGATTTGGGTCAATAAAATTTTTATTCCTGATCCTTCTCCCCTCTGGCTGTGAATCTGCTGTTGGATCCTCTCCACAATATCAATACAAGTCTAGGCAGCACTAGGCTGAATTGCAGGGAAATTAGTATAAAAGAGAAGTAAAACTAGAAATAATATATATAATTTCTCTAATTTTGAATATTTAAGTAACAAGATTTTAATCAAATTGGTGTATTGTTTTACAGTTTTTCTTTGGAGTGTAAAAATCAAGAATCAAGAGTCTTTATTGTCATTATACATGGCACAACAACATTTTGTTCAGAAGTTCTCTGCTTAGAAGTCACACTAATACACAAAAAGAAAAAGCAATATATATCTAGATAAATATTAAAAAAAATAAATATGTAATATAAAAAAGTAAAACAGTAAATAAGGCAAAAAGAAATAGAATTAGATAAAAAGTCTAGTGCAAATCAAGTATAGTGTTTAAAGAGACTGTCATGGAAATGATCCACATATTGCTCCATATTTCCTAAAGTGCAGTCTGAGTGTGTCTGCCAGTCTGCAGGGGTTTAGTGTTCGGTCTATGGGTGGGGGGTGGGGGGAGATGGGGTGATGGATTTCACAGCTCTGGGGAAGAAGCTGTGTTTGTGAATGCAAGGAAACATTGTGCATAAGTCTCAAGCTATAGGTTTTAGACTTTAATGGGTTTTCTATGGCTTTTACTTACTCTCACTTGTTGCTGGAAAATGTTAAGTGATTTATTTCTTTTAAAACTTTATAGTTTGACCTCTTAAACCTTGATCAACATTAAAAAGCATCCTCGGCCCCAAACTGAATTCATTAAAGCTAACAAAGGAGGGGAATATTGAGTAGCTATCAGTTCGGTTTTTGTTTAAGGGAAATTTCAATGGGAAAAGTGGAGCAGTTGTACGTTTTGTGGCTGATTGCTGAACTTATAGAAGATATTTCTTGCTCCCACTGAGCAAGCACTGAGTTGTTTATACATGGCCAACATGACCGCATGTTTCCAGTGAGGTAAGACATAATTTCTTGGCTGGCATTTCTCAGCTTTGACAACTTTAAAATCTAATTTCTGTTGTCAGCACACATAACAGCAGTTTACAGCATTATATAACATTTAACAAAGAAGTTCAAAACAATGCAGTCAAAAATAAGGTATGATTTAATAAAACAAAAACTGAAATGAATGCATTTATGCAACAAATGCACTTCTGATGTATTTTAGTTTTACTACTCTACTTAAAGTCTGAGTGGAAGGCAAGTTGCGTGTGCACTGGTTTATGGATGTGAATGACCTGTGGTGGTGATTGGAGAGGCTGTTGGTATACACTGGCCGCCATGTTTCCATCTATGCCCCCAGCAACAACATGATATTGAATATAATCAAATAGTTGACCATGAATCCAATCAATCAAGAAATCAAAGTCAGATGAGATCACAAAATAAATGTTTTAAAAGAGATTCTAAAAAAGGATGCTGATTCTGATCTGATACTTACAGGCAGCTCAGTATAGAGTTCAAGGACTTTGACCACAAATGCTCCATCACCTCTGGTCTTAAAACTCGTCCCTGGACTGAATAAAAATCCTCTGCTAGAGGATCTCTATCTGCTTACAGGCTCAAATAGTTCTAAAAGGACAGAAAATTAAGGAAATAAAAGGACTCGAAAGTCAAGAGTAAGATCATTTTTAAAACATGAGCATATATATTTCAGCAAGAAGGCTAAAAAAGCAGTAATATGCTTCTATTGTGGTTCATAAGAGAATTTGCATCTTCATGAAAGAGTAAAATATTAATGGTGCTGTATCAAGTGGTAAGAAATTCTAAAATGTCCAATTGAATATTATGGCGAAAAGATAAAAATAAAAATTCTGCAAACGTGCTGGTAGTTCAAAACAGAATGCTGCAACTCTTCTAAAAATATTCTCTGAGTATGTTTTTAGAATAAAATACATTCATACAAGGTTGGCATCAAGAATGGATCATCTAACATCTTGGATTTAATTACTGCTGCACAAACACTTATTTAACTTAACTTATTTAACATATTTAACTGAAAATGTGTAAAACGTGTTGAGCCGAAATAAAATTTTTTCCAGTGTTTCTTCAGAATTACTGGCCATTCAACATTGCACAGGTGTCATATCTAGTGTTATTCATAAACTGTACAGCTTAAACAGATGAATATCATCAGCCATGTAGGAGATGATGCTGGATTAGGATATAGTGTTGATGCAGAAGAACATGACGTCTATTGTGTGTTGCATTCATTTGCATTTGGCTATGCCAAGGTTAGTTTACACTAAATATTTGTGGGAATTTCTGTTGTTATACTGTTATGACCATTCGAAATCTGATCTGAAACCCATAAACACATCAGTTTGTGCCACTCAGACAGTTTCATGGCGCATCCTGACATTTATTAGAGAGGATGTGGCTCCATCTTGTGGTAATAATGAATATTGCAGTTAATGCTGTTAGTAGGTCACAATAAAGCTGTTTAGAATGACCTTTTAATGTTTCTTTTTTTAGCCTGTCCGAGAGGTAAGAGTGACTAATACATGAACGCCACGTGAACAAAAAGGAGATTTTGAAGGATTATAGAGTCCAGAAATAGCTTTAAGCAAAAGTGCAATATTTAATGAGGAGCCATTTTATTTAACCTATTTATTCATTTGATCATCCCGCTTCCACACGAAGCTTTCTCACTTTCCATGATGGACGCAAACCGCTCGGGTTAATTCGGTTTGATTGACGTGAGCGAGCGCAGCGGCCGCTGCAGGAGGAGAGTGCGCGTTCACGAACGACTGCGGAAGGGGGCGGTGAGGGAAAGCCGGTAGAACAGGCGTGTGCGCGCGCGGTGGTCGGTTATGTTAAAAGGCTGTCTGTCAACTGGCACCGAAGCAGCTCTGAGAGACTGTCCGGAGTTATTTTCCCCCCGGCCAGGGGGACACGTCCGCACCGCAGCCGGTCAGCATGGGAAACCTGCCGCTCTCTACAGGGTAACGGCTTTCACATTCGCATTTTGCGGCACTTGTATGAATATTTTCCCTTTTTTTACTAAAAAAAAAAAAAAGAGAGAGAGAGAGAGACAGGGGGAAAAGAGACATAATGGGCAAATGGGCTGTTTCTTCCCGAGACCCTGTAGGAATGCTTTCATGTTGGGAGCTCACCGCCTCCAGATGGTCGCCTGGATGTGGAAAAGAGGCATTAGCTAGTACACTTCCCTTCGTGGAAACGTGATTAAACCGCATCCTTTTCACGGAACTTTCGGGTCAGGGTCGGACAGTGTCTTGTTGAGCACACGTATTATATGCATGAGAAAACAAAACAGTGAAACTAACATGCACCGCCTTGCTTAGAAAGAACAGCGTTAGTATTGCTTGGTTGGTTGCTATAGTTGGATTAAAACTTCATAGAGGCGAAGATGGAGGTAAAGTTTGAGGAATTAGCCTGCAAGTCGATTAAATTAATATAATATAGAAAGTTATTTAGTTTAATATTAATGTGAATGACTGTAGTGATTCAATTGATTTAACACAACCTCCGGTATGATCTTGCAGAAATGTAATCAGGAAAGAGGCTAACATACTTGTGGAACAGTTATACTGGATAATGGTTCAGTTAAAAATATGGGAATATTGCAACAGGTTGAAGTCAGAAAACTTTAGTAAATGCATGCTTATTCTTTCAACATGTTTCAGAAAAACAGGCCAGGGATGCTCTGTTAAATCACCTTTCTTTTTAACAGCTGTCAATGTTTAGAAAATGAAACCACAATGCAGGATGTCAATTTTTATTTATATAGTTCATGGAGATGTTTTTAGGCCAGTTAAATTAGATTTATTATCTTGCTGATGTAGGCAAAGCCTTCATCAGGATGAAGGCCAACATGCCTTTCAAAAAATGTATAAAATAAAATAATATAGCACGGAAATGCAATAACTTACAGTATGTTTAGAGTAACTTGTCTTTGTCTCATGTTTGATTACTTTCCCCATGTTTGTCCTGATCTCATTTTCAATGTTACTTTCCTTTTGTTCTAGTCTTCTCAAGACTGATGCACCCGCATCTAAAGAAGACAACAAAGGGAAGTTTATTGCAAGAAGGGTCTGCAATGGCATAATTTATTATTACACTCCAATCACAAGCCATGCCGAAGACCCTCAGACCCCCTCAGCTCCGTGTCCCACATCATCCCTCCCACCATCAGCGCTGCCTCTCAGTGACTCCAGCTCTGCAGATGCTTCATCACCATTACTAGCGTACTCTAGCTCCACTTCCCGTCCCCTTGTCCTTTTCTTTTCCTGGCTCGGGGCCCAGCCAGGGGCTGTGGCCAAGTACAGGGACCTCTACCTGGAGCGTGGCATGGACGTCCTCCTGGTCCAGAGCAGTGTAATGCACTTCCTGTGGCCTCGGTGGGGGCTCGATTACGGTCTGGAGGTTTTGAATCTTGTTCAGGAACCTCAGTTCTCAGGAAGAGCGATGCTGATCCATGCCTCTTCCATCGGGGGCTACACTTTTACCCAGGTTCTCACCCACATTGCACAGGAACCGAAAAAACACAGGGGCCTTGCACAAAGGATGGTGGGCCACATCTACGACAGCATGGTGGTGGGTTCGCTGGAGAACATGGCGGCAGGTGAGTGAGAGTGATCCCACAGAGCCAGGTTACGCTTGTGTTGGATGTGTGTCAGAACTTTTAATAATTTATTAGCTGACCTACTGCTCCAGTTTGGTAGACATAGACGGTTTCTGTGGCCGAGTTGTGTCCGACCTGATTTAACATGATGCATTTTATATACATTTATATTGTCTGTGAAAACACATTTAACCCACATCCCAAAATAGATAATAAATTCAAACCACAAACTAGTTTAAAGCATCAAGTTTGCAATTACTTCACAATAAAACCACATATGAAAGTCAAATTTTTGCTATTCTTACAGTAAAAAGTTCATTTACAGTAATAATAGTAGTAATAATTTATTCTACACATGAGAAATTAAGATCTTAAAGTTATATTTTCATTGTTCGTGACATTTCATATAGTTGACCTCAAAACCCAGCTTCCAAATAGGTCAGATCACGCTGCATTTTTTATAATTTTCAATTTAATATAAGGTTTATTTCATTAGCAAAGACAGAAGAGGTTTTTGGTTATTTTTAAAGGTAATGAGTCAATATAATGTAAGTTATCTGACTAGATATATAAAGAGCTTCCAAGATGTCAATCAAGCCAATTCATTAGTTTATTTAATTTCTATTTATTTATTTAAAGCACCTTTCAGGCCAGGGCAACTCAAACAATGTATGCTAAAATAAAACAGCATTTAAACAATAAATATAACGACAATATAAAAACACAAATATAATTTCTTTCATACGCAAACTCACAAACATTCACACAGACACAAAGAAAAAAAAGAAAAAGAAAAAGTTTGCTCCCCCCCACCTGGCCCCACAGCAGTCTTCCCAAACATGAGCAACAGGTCCAAAGTGACTCTTTTAACTTATAAAAGGTAAAGATATAAATTAGTAAAATAAACATAATCATCTCTTATAGTGTAACTCAGTGTGACATGCTACTTGTGTGAAGTTGTATTAAAGGGACTGTATTGTTCTACAGCTCAATAAAGCTGAATGCAAAAGTTTAGACCAGAAACTTTTGTAAAGAATTTGAGATTTCATATTATCAAAAGATTTAAATAATTAAGAGAAATCACCAAAAATGATTCAGTATAAACAACGGAAGGGATCAGATATTTGAACTTTTACGCTTAATAATTATTTCTCGTCCCTTGTCCTGCAGGGCTCGGCAAGACTTTGGTCCCACGTCTAGAAGGCTTCGTCAAAAACACGGCCATGCTCTACTTCTGGCTCTTCAAATCGCACACGGCAGACCTCTACGAGAACAGCATCCAGGTTTTCTACAACAGCCCCATTACTTCTCCGGCGCTCTTCTACTTCAGCGAAAACGACGTCATGTGCAACCCCGCCGTCCTGGAGAAACTGATGGACTCGTGGAGGCGGAGGGGAGTGGCGGTGGACAGCAGGAGATGGAAGGAGTCGACGCATGCCGCCCACCTGCGATGCCACCCCGAGGAGTACCTCTGCACCCTGCAACGCTTCTTAAACTCGCTGCCATGCGCTTCGTTTAAAAGTCAGATGTAAGCTGCTGGGAAAAGTTGCTGCTTGTTTCTTTTAAAAGCACTACACGCTCTATAAAAGCACTTTGTTTCTTTATCCTGTAGCTTGAACTTAATTTTTTTATGTTCTTCCCTTTTAAACATTGTTTTATAAATTAGATGATTTCAACAACGTTCACATGAGTTGTATTTAAGTAATTTGTGTGTTCCTGCATGTTAACCAGCTGATTAACCAGCAGAGTACTGGTTTAAAAAAGATCTGTTTTCTGCACTTTATGAGATATGGCACAATTTTAATTTCAGAAAAAATATGAGCATGTCAAACAGTTCTGAACCGGTATGACATGGTTGTTATTGTTGGTCTGAAAGGCAGCGTGTTGTGTAGCTTGTAGAGAAAGAGGAGGGTGGCTCGGTGCCAAAGGGCCACCCAGTAAAAGTTGACTGAAGGGGTTTTGTTGTAGTTTACTGAACTGGGTATAAAAGGGTGGAGCCTTAAGCTGGGAGTTATAAAACGGGTCGCATAATGGAACCAGTGGGGAATTATGAATTAACCGGCTGCACAAAAGTGGAAAAAACTCAGATGTTTGTATTGATTGTTGTTGTGTTGGCCTTTCCCCCCCATATGTTCTAGTTTATATTATTCTTTGTTGCCCCACCACTCCTGCAGGCCCTTGGCCAGTGTCTCTTTGGCCCTTTTTATTAATGTTTTAGGTGAATTTTTTGTTGTCATATTGTGTAAAATCTTAAAAAATCCCATACTTGGATGTGCTTTATATATTTAAATATCAAACAAAATGCAGATATGGTGCAAAATCGTTTAATTTAATGGCTGAACTCTCTGGCTTTGTAAACTATATCTAAATTTTACAGTTTATCAGATGAAATTAAAAGGTTGAATAAAAACATTACATTTGTTGCATTTGTCTTCTGTGATGCATGAACTTTACAGATAAAATCAATATAAATAAGATTCCAACTTTCTTGCTTTATCATGGCTTATTTTTCCAATTTCAGCCATTACCTTTAATTGACCCGTTTCCTGGCCACGTCATTGATGTGTAAAGTCTCAGCTGAAGGAAAGTGTGACCTCTCTGTGGCAAGGTGGATCATCTTGAAAAATGACTTCAGCATTACTTCCCCTACCGTAGAAATGCTGATTGCATCATCGCCTATACTTGTTTTCTTCAAGCAATCCTCTTTATTTACATCATTAGACCTGCAGACCTGTTCTTGCTTCATCCCCTTGGCCAAAGCAGATTCACCCTTTATCACTAACTTTCATCCAATCATCCATCATCCACTATAACTTGCTTTTTGGTTTCTAGTTTTATCAGAAACAACTCTTGTTTCGGACCATTTTTCTTTTTTTTGATTGTCCCGTTTAAATTTTTACTGATATTCCTTTGACATTTTCCGTTTTTGCTCAATCTATACATTTTCCTTTAACATTCCTATCTTGGTTGCAATTGCTCCAAACTTCCCCCGTTTAGAGGAAACAACCAACATGGTTCGAAATACTTTCTTGAAGAAGTTTCCTTTTTTTTATTAGGGGGGTAAGTTTGATTGTCTCCCTACCGGCTCTGTTTCCCATCAGTCAGCCATGTTGCAACAGCTTATTAATCCATCATAACCCATATTTGAACATCAAATCGTTTAGGACATGTAATAGTCCTAAATCCTCTCAACCTCACCATAAAAACCTTCTGAAATCCAAGACATGAAGAAAGAAGAGCTCAAGGTTTCATAAGTGGTACTCAGTCTTGGGAAACAAGATAGGGATTAGACAGCCAGACATGTTGATAAACTGTAGGGGTCATGTTACTACTGACCTACTCGGGGTGACGATACAAAGCCTTTTCTCTCTGAGATGTACTTTTAAAGATTTAAAAAGCTGCTTTTTACCAACAGCTTATGTGAATTAATGAGAGTTTGTTTAGATCCTTCCCTGAATGTTAAAATTTACCTCTATTTAGTGTTAAATAAAATGTATTTTACAATAAGCTGACTAAGCTATTTCTCTAAAACGACAAGAGACACTGAATTAACCTGCAGAACATTTCAAGTTAAAAAAAAAAGAATAAAATCCTTCATGGGAACTGATCAGGTGCACAGTGCTGCTGGGGGAGGCTGAATCTGTCATGCTTTGCAACTTCCAGGGAAGAGTGTGTGCCTTTAGTGTGCAACATTTAAATGTCAAGGTTTCTCAGCAGAATATTGCACCATAAGACAATTCATGCCACTTTGTTAAACGTGACTTCACCTCAGTGATTTTATTGCTTTACTGATGTTACTTTTGTCCTTCATGCTTCTTTTTACTTAGATACCAAGTTTGTATTAAAAATCTTGCTAGTATTTTAAAAGCAGTCAGGATAAAAAGAAAATTTAATTCAATTATGAAAGCAAAGATGGCAGATTCTGTAACTTTTAAAGGAAATTCCTCAGGTCACTGACTTTAGGTGCTGTTGTTTTCTCCCCAAGCATTTAAAACTCAGCTCTTTGTATGAGTGAGAGCAGGAATTCAAAGTGTGTGTTAGGTCTCTGCTGGAAAACCCTGTTGACTGCTAGCAGCTGCTGCTAGTTGGGCAATAAAATATGGTGCATGTGCCTTCTGTTGTAATACCCACATTTTGACATGCATTTTTTTCGCTGGTAGTTTTTTCTTTCTTTTTTTTTAAAATCAGACCCTAGGAATCATTTTAAAGACTTCCCGGGAATTCTGCATCTGAACTGTTTGTGAAAAAAATTGAATTTAACTGTGTTATCCAGTTTTGCTATACATGTGTCTACAAAAATCTACTACTTGAATGTGTCTAAATGAACTTTATTGACATTTTTGACTGAAATGGATTGTGCCAAAGATTTAACTTTGTATCTGTGTCTCTGTATCAGTGTAAACTGGTCCAAATCAAGGACAAATTGTTGAATAACGGCACAATATGTCCCCCAAACAGTTGCGTCAAAAATAGGATGTTCCTCAGATAAGAGATTTTAACAAGGATGCTTACATTTTTTAGGTTAATTTTTATATGTTTTAAGAGAAAGCAACACTCTGAAAGTACACGTTCGCAAAATTATTCATACCCTTCCAAAAAAGGAAAAATTGTTAATAGTAATTCAAATAACTAGACTAAAAAAGTTAATAAAAGATAATTTGCTAAATTATAATTCAGTGAAATAAGACATGTTTCTTTTTTTTTTTACTTGAGTTAGAAAAAATAGAAAACAATCAATACGGTCCTGGACCAATGAGAGCACTTTACTTATGATTGACGTAATGTAAATTGTTTCTTAAAAATATTTCTATTGAATCACGATTCTAAATGAATATCACTGTTTTCATGACATTTTCATTTTAGTCAGTTTTATCCTGTATGTGTATCTGAAAATATTTGCACGTGAAGCTAATCCAGAAACAAGACATCTTTAAAGTTGTGAACCATTTCAAAGCTTTAAATTGCTGAATAGAACACAAAACATTGTACTTTTGCTTACATATTATGCTTATATTTGCCATTCAGTTGATCTGACCCTTTTTCCATTTGATCAGTGAAAAAAAACAAACAAACAAAAATAAAACAACACAAAATCTCAGTCTTTGTTTAGATGTTTAAATTAATTATGATGTCCCATTAGCAGAAACTGACCGAAGACATGTCTTCACTGGACACAAAGTAATGCATATTTATATTTCTAAGAACTTTTACAAATAAAACCAGAGAGAGAGGACAGTCACCATGAACTGATTCTGATGCAGATGTACTCTCACTGACCTTAATAACTTGGTGCGATCTGAATGGAGCAGATGACACCAGCATGAAACCAAAGCACAGCATCCTTCCCTTCAGACTGGCAACGGATGACATCCATAATTCTTCATCAAACTGTCCCATGTGTGAGCTGTGTATTACAGTGCTGCCCAGATCCTTTTGTCTCGTGCCTCAGTAAGTTGAAACTTTCTTTCCTAGTTACACATCAAATGCACCAACTGTGAATCTTGCATCTCTTTACTGGCTACCCTTACATTTAATAATAGATTTTAAGGTTTTATTACCATCTAATAAGGCACTTAATGGTCTCGATGTCTGACTCTTAAAACCATTATGTGGCCTCGATCACTCAGGTCCACCAAACAGCTGCTTTTAGCTGTTTTGGTTTGAGGTCGGACTAATTATCCCTGAATATTCATCAGAGGGCAGTTAGTCTCATCTTGAAATATATTTTTATTACTTGGCTTTTGAATCTTTATTAGATTTCATTATTTCAAAAAAATGTCAATGTTCTTCATTGTTTTTACTTGTTCCACTTTTGGATGAACAAATAAAGTGTGTCGCTTTGGTAAACAGGCTGTTGTTCAATTTGCATCTTTATCCGAGAGAAAAAAAAGTGACAAATAAATGTAAATTAAAAAGGACATTCTTATCAAGAGTAATATTACCCTCACCAAAGTATGTCCCATTATGACTGTGATCCTGTAACCGTATGACGGGAAAATTAATAGCTGATGTTGTTTAAATGGGCCCTGGGTGATGCTATTACGTTTGCTGATCTCTTATCTCTTCTTTAACTCCTCTGGGCAGGTTCAGTTTCCACCATAATTTATCGTGGTGACACATCTCTGCAAGAATTGAACAAGGTTTAAGAGTTTTAGATTAATTCAATCTACTAATTCTGCTTTATAGTAGAGACCCCATGTTCATAGTGGTGCTCACATCAGCTCATGCAGGCCTTTACTTCAAGTTTTATTGGAAATTTCTCCATAAATTTTGGAGAGAGTGGTTTCAGCTCAACTATGTGCCCATTTGAGCAAAAATAATCTCTTTGAGAAATTTCAGTCAGGATTTAGAGCTCATCATAGCACAGAGACAGCATTAGTCAAGGTTACTAATGATCTTCTT
>JAVQJG010078030.1:0-12912 GCA_036024015.1 Craterocephalus amniculus | reverse complement strand
AATAACTGTATTATTGATTAGTTTTATGGGGCCCTCAGGGAACTTGGGGCCCTAGGCAACTGCCTAGTTTTGCCTAATGGTAAGTCCGCCACTGTTTTTGATGCCGCAGAGACACATATATACAGAGTTGACCTTTTGTTCACGAACAGGTTGAATGGAATAGAGTAACAAATCAAAGTCACTCTTTCAGAGTTTGGGACATTGACAGCTTACCAGCAGGTAGAAAATTCCACTCAATAAACCATCTCCTTCCAGAACCGAAATCCATTTGGTTCAGGCCTCACCAGCCTTTCAATCCATCAGCCAAAGGCAAGGGGGTTAAAAAAAAAGAAAAGCAGGAGCATTGAAGCCAGAGTGGCATGCAGATATAACCTGCATCTGACAGAAATGTAAAGCACAAAGAAGTTCAAATGTTTTGCATCACCTCAGACATTTATTTGCCCTCTTAAGATATTTATTGTTCAAATATTAAATGAGCTTCACTTGTTTCCTCACACAGCTGAAATGTTTTAATTACAAAAAACATCCAAAACCCTTTTATGCTCATTAATTTTTATGAAGTATTCAGTTAAAAAAAACCTTAAAATTAATGATTTATGTTAAATGAATTCTCTTTTTGCCACACACAAGCTTTCAATGGCAAATAAACTAATTTCCGCCCCAGAAAACTGCTTAAATAAACATATTCTTTTTTTTTTTTGCTTCACATATGACCGTGCCTTTAAATAGCCGCTGCCTCTGCTGGGAGCGTGCATCCCGTGTGGAACACATTCTCGTTTCCAGGTACAAAGGGGAGCTGTGGGGCACAAAGGTGACAGCGAGGAGGACACCTGCCACAGGAACATATGGGACAAGCAGGTTGTGATGAGATGGGATGTGACAACCAAAGAGTTCCCTGGAGATCCACCAGAGATGGGGTCAAGCTTTAGCCGAGGACTGGTGCAGGAGGAAAGTCCTCCCAGTCAGCTGATACGAGGAATGTTTTCCAAACATGCAGGTTGGATTTAAATTGTGTGAAAGTTTAGATTAAGGATTAAAATGTTTTGTTTGCAGAGAGGCTAATCAACTGATCTGGGTTTCACACGTCAGGCACCCAAGGTCAGAAATAAAGCAAAATGGCATTTACAAGCCCAGAGCTACACAATAATAAGCTGAATTTCCTGAGACAAGGAGCCATTTTAAGCTGCCGAAGTCTTGTATGTCAGGGATTGTTTTAAGGCAAGGCTCATTCTGCCTGTGCAATATAAACCCAACTTCCAAAGCAACAAAATATGGTCTCAATTAGAATTTACTTACGTAGAAACCAATTAGTCCAAAGCTGTAGAAATAATCTTCTGTTGGAGTCAATAACCGCACTGAGCTGAAGAGCAGCTTTTAAAAGTCACTTCATGTTAGCTATCCTGCTAAAGTCTCCTTTTATTTCAAACTTGAACACAAATCCTGTCCTGCATCTTGTTAAATGAATTACATGACAGATATTTATCTTGTGAGAGTGATGCTAATCACTATGCTGCAAATACTTAGGAATAAAGAAAGGGTAAATGATGATCTAGTTGCTTTTTGTGATGAATGGAAATAATTGTGATCAATCACTCATGATATCACTTTATATTGTTTCTTATCGATCGGTGGGTCCTAGATCAAATCGAATCAAAATCATATCGTGACTGAATTTGAGATATCGACAAACACTGAATCGCTGTATCGATATAATAAATCGTGATCAAACCAGTGATTTCCAATCCTAGTATCAAGCAGGTAGCTTAGACGGTATTAATGTATATAAAGCCAAAGATGATTTTTGGAAACATTATGATTTGCTTAACAGATTATCTGTCTTTAAGCCATTGAAGCAGTTCAGATCTTGTACTGTGCTGAAATTGATGGATAATTCGGTGTGCTGCTGGGAAGTTTTGAAATTTCTTCCCTTTCCCGCCCGGCGCAGAATAATCCTGCAGCAACTGAAAGATTCATTCTGAACTTCACTGCACTCAATTTCCATGGCATAATCTAGCCTAGATGTACCCTCGCTGCAGTAAGTGGATGTTCACATGGCACTACAAGACAGAGGATCCTAGGAAAAGGCACAACTGTGCTCTGGGTCTGTTTGATATGCAATGAAGAGACCTGTTAGCCCATAGTCAGGATATCTCAGATCATTAGTCCTCGCTTTTGTCTATTTGTTATTCATTCACTCCTCTTGTGTCTGGAAGTGTGGCATGAAGACCGTGGGAAGAATATTCTTTGAGGGCTTTTTTCTTCTTTCTTCACAATACCCAATGTTGTTGTGGACATGTGAGTGTGTGAGCTTTTGGTTTCCCTTCACTCGGTTAAGTAAAACTTCATGCAACAATAAACCAATGATGCAGATGTGATGTGTGATGTGATGATTAATACCAGCTATAGGTGATGCAGATAGGGACAGATTATATATTTTTAATTTAACATCATGGCAAAAACTTTAGCCAAAAGTTTCTTTTGCCAGTTTTTCTCTTCTGATGATTCATGTTGTGACTCTGTGCTTACTATGTGAATCAAGAGATCCCAGGACACAGAATGCTGTACTGGTGGGTCACAACTCTAAACATCTCACCTAACCTGACCAGATAATTGTCTTGAAGTCTCCGGAAGCAAAGAGGATCTGTATACAGGCTTCTCCTGCTGATTCAGACGCCTCCTTGGGTGCAGTCACACAGTCTCTAAACCTGGAGTTATGATTTTATCGCATACTGTCTCCAGAGTCCAGAATCACCTTTCACGCTTACATTGGAAATGTCTTTTAAAATGCAAAAGCACGTTTCAGCAGTGAGAAGTGATTATTGTCCTTAAATTAAGGCTAGAAAATGTAACATAAATGTATCTGGTTTATATTTTGGGAGCTACAACCATCAGATAAGTTTTTTAATGTTTAATTGAGATTACTTTCCTGATCATGGTGAGGATTGGGGTTGCTGGGCTGAAGGAATTACTGTAATCAATAACCATCCCAACAGGTATAATGGGAAAGGTCTGTGTGAGCGCACGCTGGCATAAATAGATCAGTTGTATTGATCTTGATCATCAGGAGTCGGAGCCCTGAGGGTTTCCCTACCAGTGATCTAAATCAGGAGATATTTTACATACGGGATGTCACATATAACTGAGGAGAAGGCATGAGGGAATGCTGTGCTGTGAGAAGGCGTCTGCTTTGCCAGCTTTCGATAAAGGAGCATTGTGCAAGTTCTAGCTCTGGTTAGAAGTTTAAATGACAGCTAGATGCAGTTAAATGCACAAAAGATAAATAAAGCATAGCATACTGTAACAGTAGGGTTACATGCTGTACATAGCATTGCAATATTACGTATCCTGGTTTCCGTCATGGATATCACTTTTACAATTTTAGGAAGCAAAAAGCCAGCTGAGTGTCAGGTTTTATTCCCAGATCTCCAGCTGCTCCAATGGTGACTCTGGTTTTAATCCTGCAGCGCTCAGATTCCAGTTTGGCTGTTTTTGTCACACTAGACAAAGTTTCTTTGTCTTGCAGGAGTGTGTGTTGATGTTTGAGAGGAACCGCCGGTCTCTTGTTATCTATTTGTAGTTAGTTTATTATCTATTTGTAGTCGTCACTGTCGTCATGACAACACTCTAATGGCAGCGGAGTAACAACACAATACTGGCAGCGGCAGGTTAACAAGCACGTGCCGTTCACCCTACAAATCACGCAACTGTAAGAGGATGTTGTGGAAAGAAACTAATACCATTTGGCTTTTTTACTTGCGCAATGCACCTTAAAAGACATGATTTATTTTTCAAGAAGCATATATCCTGAACTCCAAAGTTGATGTCACTCAGACATAAATCAGCTTTTTGTGAAATTTAAATCTAATGGGCTCTTAAAATCTCTTCAAGTAAGGGTAACTTTATATTTTAAGATATATAAAGAAGAAATCCTGCTTCTGTCAAGCATCATCATTTACAGCATTACACAGGAGCATTCGCTGCCTCTACATCACCCTGTATTTGTGCCAGGTAGTCTTTACCATGCTGACTGCCTTTCTTCTGAGGTCTATACATCTTTCTGACAGCAGGACTGTGAGTGTGTCAAAGAAGCTTCCCGCCTCCCTGCATGAGCTCCCACAGGGCAAAGAAGCCAACCACGGTAACCGAATCTGCTGGGCCAACACAAAAGGCACACCTCTTCTTTAAAACTTGGGAAGTGGGAAATAAATGACTCTTTTTACCCCTGCAGTGTGGTTCGGTGCTGCATTCCCCACTGCTGCTCAGCTAGTTTGATACAGATTAAATTCCCATTACGCTGGTGGCAACTTCTTACAACTCAATAAAAAATCAGTTTAAACTGCTTCATGTTGGCACTGTAACAAGCATGGTCTCTTATGTTAGATGATTTTGTTTTTAAATAAGTATTTAAATCGTTTTTGTTCATTTTTTACTATAATTCTTGATGGATGACTTTAATGAATAGAATGACAAATGGGGCTGAAATTAAACTGACTGAAATGGTGAGGAAAAAAGTTTTGACTTGTCACCAAAACCCAAACTAAGTGGGCTCCTGAAGGGTTATAAACCTTTAAGAACTAGCCAAAATGACAAAAATTAGCAATATTTAATGTTTGGACTGATATATATATATATATCTTGAAGTATTCACATTCAGATCCTCTAACAGAGCTCGGAGGCCTGGGAGCTTGATCCTGCTCCATAATATCTTGGCTGTGCTTTGAGCCACTCCCAGTTTGGGACATTCTCCTCCTTCAGCCTTTTGGTATTTTTCAAGCTTCACATATAATTTCTTCTGATGTAGCTGTTGTTTATGATCGCTATCCATCACTACTCCCTTTTTCTTCAGGACTGTCTGCTGTGGTGGACCCAGGCCCTCCATTGTTCTTGCATAGCCTTTATTAGGCTATCTCTGTTTTTCACACCACTTTTTTCAAGCCACTAATAGGACTTGTTGATGGCGGCTACCTCTTCGATCTGCCAGCGGTACCTTCCATGCAAGTTTTATCATTCCCTGTTGCATTCACCTCCTCTTCTCTGCTGGGTTTTAACTGCCTCAGGCATTCACTTAGCAGTTTTTTACTGGAGGCTATCTTCTGGAGGCATTCCTGGATCTTTGCTGTTTCACCCTGGATGGCTCTCACACTCACTGGCCCCGGGGTGTTGGAGTTGGGGTGAAACGCCCCCATGCATTGTGAGGAGCTTTTTGGCTTGTGTAGTGGTGTTGGGGTTTAGTATGTTGTCCAGCAGTTGTAACAGCAGTACCGAAACTACAACATGATTAGCTGCAACACAACTCAATTAGACACAACGGGAGTGAGTGGTTATGGCTGATTGTGTTGTGGTTTTTGTGTTGTTGTGGCACTTCTGGGCCACCGTAGTTTATGTTAAAGAACCCTAAAAACAGGAAAGCAGTCAGCAGATTTGAAGAGTAACATAACACACGAATGACAAACTCCTCGTCTTCTTTTGGAGCCCTGACTCGTCTTTTACTTGGAAATTAGTGGTTTTTACAAAACTGTCGTTGACAGCAGGCATCACAATCTGTTCTTCCTGTCACACCATTACACCGCACTTATATAGATGGCAGGTTAAGCCATTACACGGAGGGAAGGGCCCTCACTTTTCAAATTTTCAAGTAAACCACGGTTTGCAACCTAACCCCATAGAAATTACTTACTGTTCGTTGTATCTAACTGAATTAAAAGTTCCTCATTCACTCCCATCTCTCAGTACTCTGAATCTTACCAGAGGAAGCGGTGTTAACATATCCAGCATATAACTGGGTTGATATGCCCAGATAACCGGTTCTACGAAGCTGGTTATCAACTCAGTAACTCAGCCCGGTGTTTTTCCATCTTGATTTGTGCATATTCACATAAAACGGGTGCTGTCTGCTGCATCTGACCAATCACAGACATGGAGAAACCCTGCAGAGCATCCTACTTCACCATGGACGAGCAGACAAAGAAGAATTCAAACACATCATCCAGCCAGGAAGGAATGCTGGTGGGAAACTCACAACTCTTAATGTTATACAATATTAATTTGTTGGACAATATCAACACACTCAGGCAGAGTGCTTCCTATTTATTTATATTTAGGCATGGAGGTCATGTATTTGGCAGTTTTGGTTTGTCTGTTGGCAACATAGCATGAAATGTTATTGACGGATTTTGATGAAATTTTCTGGGAATCTCAGAAACTGAATAAGGAACAAGGGATTAGGGTTTGATTGGATCACTGCCTGGATGCAGGAATTTTTTTAAAGGATTCTTTATGGGGGGAATTTAGGCATTAGAGCTATTGGATTGGCAAAGGTCTGCACTTTCTGTGTGCTTCTAATTATTTATGCATTTATTTATGTCTGTATCCATTTATTTGTTAAGTTTGTCTGGAACAAAGGTTGTTTTGTCTGCCTCCTGCCTTCTTAGGTTTAGGTCTTCTATTAGAATTATCTTTTACTTTAATGTCCCAATGGTCAAAGAAATAAAATTGCAAATCCCTTTGTTTTGTTTTCATTCACATTTTAAGCTCCATTTTATGAGATGGTGGTAAAACAAATGATTGAATTTAAACTGTTGAGGAAACTTTACGGATATTTAAACTCCAAAACCAAACTTTCTCTGCACTCAGAGATGATCTTGGCAACAAACAGAGGTACTTAAGATTTTACAATTATAATGTCACATTATCATATCCCAGTTTCCAAAACTTTAGAATCTAATAAAGCAGCAACTTGCCAGTTTGTTGACATATTGCTGGCAAATACTTTCATCTACTAAAGAGAGTGTGGGACCAGACAACCACTCCAGCATTCATTATCAATCAACCTGACGTCTTTTGTGAATTTCTGTTGCAAATGAAAAATGCAGGTTACCTTTTGCCCCGTCCCCGAGGTTTCTACATAAAAGGCTCGATACTCTCCGGAGAGCACCGGAGCAGACACGGAAGGAGGAAAGGTTTCCTCATATATTTGCTCTGACTTTGATCACAAAGAGTCATCCGCATGTTGAACTTAGTTTCATTTTTGTTGGATCTCAGTTGTGTTCACCGTTGTTGTTCCTATAGCTTAAGCTCATATAACTCCCGTCTTTTTCCTTGTTCCCCAACCACAGGAGCTCCACACCCAGTCGGACCCGTGCAGGCATTGATCATCTTCACTTTTGTATTACATGCACAGTAAATCCTACATCAGAGGTCATCGGCAGTCTGCACTATCTCTTACTAATGCTTCTTGACTGCCACTGACCCACTTACATTTAAATGAGAGCCGACGATGTCTCCTCAGTCTAAGTAATGGTGGGCTTCTCCAAAGAGGATTCTAGATCTGACAAAGATCCGAAGACTTCAATATGACTGACCTCATTCCAAAATAATCTTGGATGATTATTTCTTTTCTTCCAATTAGATGAAATAACATAAATGGTGTGTGTAAATAAAAGAAATGGATTTAAAATCACACAAAATGCTTTGAAAGCCTTATATTTAATTCTTAAATAAGAGAATTTGTGGGAAAGTTTCCAAGAGATTTGAAGTAGAGTAAAAGAAATTAAGTAAAGCCATTTCAGGCTGAACTTTCTGTCTGTATTCTAGTTTCCAGGTGAGGCAGGGCCTGTTTGTCAGAGCTGCAGGCTAATGGGGAACTTTGCATAAAAGCACGTCTGAACTATCTGCTTGACAGACGTTCACTCATCTTCCCCCTTCTATCATCCAGCTCCTCAGAGTGGAAATAGCAGCCTAAATAAGAAGATGAGGTGTGTGAGTCTCTGCCCATCATCGTCCTGCAAATGAGACACTGCCTGACTAATTTACGATAGAAGTCAGCTTCATTTAGCTCTGCAGCCTGTAAAGTGCTGGAGGCTGTGTATCAGTTAAACCTCGTCACTAGTGCAAAAAGTCATTTTACATCAAATATAAGCATTTTCCAATAATTTCTGAAACTCTAAGATATACAAGGTGCCCTAAGACATCATTAGAAAAGAAGCATAAAGAACCCAAGGTGCATAAAAGTAGCATGGAGATTTTCTGAACTGTCACAAAATATATTGAGTCATGTACTAAGACAAAAAAAATGTCTCAATCTAATCAGAAAACATGTAATATGTATATTTGTCTAAAGCATAATATCATGATCCCTGCTTATAAATATGTACCAGGCTTTTTTTTCTGTAAGGTGGATGAAAAGTAAGGAATCAGCAGTGAGTAAAAAGGCACAACTGTGGTGGAGGAAAGTGTACAACATGAGCATCAAACTACCAATCTCTTAAATTGACATCTTTTCTTGTCCTTTTCTTCACTTCAATGGTAATTTTTTTCTTCAGGATACAGTTATGTACATAATACCACTTGAAGCTTGATTATAATACAGATAGAGGTACGGACACACAGGAAGACAGCATATCTGAAACTCTGAATCAAGTCATTTCAGTTCGACTAGACAGAACCCATTATACCTGCCCCTTCTTCCAGTCAAATACAGGATTTTTAACAGCTTTGCACCTTCTTATTTATCTGAACTTTTAATTGCTAATGAGCGTGGCAGAGCCGTATGGTCATCCACCAAGTTTTGCTCAGCATATTCAGGTCTACATGCACTATAAACACAGAGTGAACAGACTGTGGAAAAGGTTCTGTTCTGATCTACATGTTCTCTTTCAGTTGAAACTTAATACCTCTTTATTTACGATTGCTTTTAAAACCAAGTATGGCCGACTGTTTTTATCTTAATCTGTTTCATTCTCTTGTTTTTTTCTCAATTTTTACTCATGTTTTATCACTTTTAGTCTTTTCTTCCTACTTGCTAACTGCTTGGATGGAGTGTGATGCATAAATCAGATGCCGAAGGTGCACATTGTGAGGTGAAAATAAAAGCCAGTGCAGACAACGGGCACATTGTAGATGCCACAAAGTGAGTGTTTCGTTCACTTGTATTAGAAATCTACAATTTAATATTGTGTGGCCACAAGTTACATTCTATTTTTTCTACCAATGTCCCAGTCGAGTCTGTTAAACAAAGTTAATGGCTATGTAACTTTCCGTCCTTTAAGAATGTGCACTCCAGACTATATATATATATACAATGTATTATTATACAATATTATGTATTATTATTATTGTATAAATTTTGTACAGTTACAGTATATACTCTTTATGCTTAATAAATAATTCATACAACCATAAAGGGTAGTGGTGTTTGCTTTTTAGCAAAGTGTCTTTTCAGCTTGTCTTTCTGATTGTCTTTTAAAACATTTTGGTTTCATCTGAGTTTTCCTGTTTTTAGTTTTTTTTGCTTGGTTTCTGATTTGTAGCATACAGTCGGGTGAAAGCCAGAACAGATCGTGCTTTTGTTGAATACCCTGTTTTTGTCTGGGTGGCCAGGTGCCATTTTATATTCTCCTGCTTTCCTGCTTCCTCCTTCCTGTGTCTGACATGGCATGTGTGCCTTTTTTCTTTCCTCTGTCTCTTTACTCTTTGCTGTTTTTGTGTTGTTCCTCTTGCATTTCAAAGACAGAATGGCCATGTTGGAGGGATCCCAAAAACCTGTAAATGTTCAGACACAATGCAACACAGGCTGATGTTTTTTCATGGGGACATTTGGGTTCCAAGGATGATTTCTGACAGTGTGAGACGTCAGCCCCATGTTGTGCTGCTGATACATCATCTGCAGCCACCAACTCAGCATAATCCTCCTGAAACTGATGGATTTTACCAGGCATGTGTGCTAGAGCCCAGCCACAGCGATATCCAACATCATTTTATCTCTGTGACAAAACCATCAGCGTTCATTGAAGTGCAAAAAAAAAAAAAGAAACATAGTGTGAGTGTTTACGTCCACCCTATCACTGTCCTGTTTCACAGTCTGTGGGGTTTCTGGGGGGGGACGAAGAGTCTAATCAGCACTTGTCAACACCAAATAATCAATCCAGTAATCCACACCTATCATCAGGATTTGATGGGTATTCACTGATGTTATGATTTTTACTTTCTCCCAGGGAGGACGCTGGTACAGTTTAGCAGCTGAAATTGAATGTACTGCGACGGTAAACGCTGAGAAAATGGTTTCTAAATTTACATAGCATATGCACAAGATGTAGAAAATGGAAAGCGTGGAATTAATTATCCTTTTTTCTCTAATTACCATAACTTTGTTGTTTGATTTTTTTTCCAGATTCTCCAGGGTTCCCAATATTCTGCATCAGGAATTAGAGGGTACATGCAAGTTTAAGAAATTACTGTATGTAAGTTTAAATCCTTGTTTACGCTTATCCCCTTGTTTTTAATTAATTTATCCAAATCATGTCACCATTTGGCCAGGAAATACGAATTTTTCACTTTGTTTTAAATATTTACATACCATACAAAAATAGATTTGAATCCCAGTTCAATTAATAGGCATATAATCTGTATTGTTGAGAAAAAGAGTTACAATCAGTTAATATTGTACAGTATTTGTTATGTAATATCCAAGAGTTGAGGTGGATCAGTGTATGCCCTGAATTCACACTTTCATCAACTTTACATAATCTGTGAATATATATACATATACTGTGTATATATACAGGGTTGAAATGTCTCAGATGTTGGAACGACTAAGTTTGTTGGCTGCAATAGAGAAAGAAAAATTCCCATTCTTTTTTCATTCAAATCCACAATCCCAATAATGTAAATGTTTTCACGGCAGATCCTTTCTTGCATGGAAATTTGTCTCTGCTTGCACAATTTAACTGTACCTAAAATGCCTAAAAGAAAAGAGATTACACATTCTGTTGTGTTGTTATGGTTCGCAGCTCCAGAATATGGCGATGCTGTTCCATGACACATTGTACTGGGACTAAGCCTATGTTTAGAGTTGAGGGCGGCAGAGAACATAAAACAATAAACTGGAAAATACAGCCTGCAGAGTTAGTCAATAATTTTCTACGGATTCTTTTTCCCCCAACAGAGGATGTTTTTCACACATCATTTCATAATTTTACTAAATCACTGATTAGATAATTGCAATAACATATGCAGCGCAATAGATCCTTGTATTTACTCACTGAATGAAAGCTGTCCAGGCTTAAAAGCTTCCTCACTAAGAGGCTTTCAAACCTTTTGGTGTTGTTCCGCTGGAGATAAATTTAATCTTCTGAAGTATCTCTCACATTTGTGAGCTACCATTACAGAGGCTTCATGGCCAGAGGGAAAATGTTATCTTTAATATTCTGTTGGTGCATGAAATTTTAATTTTTTATAAAACTATTTCCCACTTGTTTTGCATTTAATAAGTTGCATAAATCAAATGAAAATCTAACCACTGAAAAAGGGTTGTGTCACTGTCAAAATCTCAGTTTAATTATGGTATTTGGTTGCTGGATTGCATTGATTGTATTTTTAGATCTGTATTTAAATAACACATCAAGATATTATGTATGTGTCATCATATACATGTCACCATTTACTATTGATTCTACTAAGACTTCATATGGCTTTAAAAGTGGGATATTTTGCAAGGAAATAACACATTCTCTCAAGAATATAATCATCCAAGACTTTATATGACAAGTACCTTGTCTGTCCACTAGGTTGCAGTATTTCCCCATACTTTCAGTCACGTTGGAACAATCCCTATTGTAAAAGCCTTGTCCCCTGCTGGGTTGTTTTACACTGAAGTGTGTACCCTGCTGATGTAGAAATTTTTTCGCTCTTCATTTTGGAGCTCAGAAGCGTCTTGCCTTTATCTGATGTCAGCAGAGTGTCCTTCCCAGTACAAAGCAGGCCAATAAGAAGTGGGCCATGTTAGTACAAGTGTCGGGGTGCACACACACACTTCCTGCAGAGCTGCCAGATCATTTCGGTTCAACATTTATTCAGCGACTTCTGACTTTGATGTCATGTTAAATGTCCCTGAAAGGAAGCAGGGGTAAAAAAAAGAGGGAAAAGCCATTCTGTGAGCACATTTGTTTGAATGACCTTGTAGAAAATGGTACAAAATAAAACAAAGGGCAAGATTTTCAACTTTGTTGTCTTGCATTTCAAGGCTTGAATTTTCTCCCTGACATTTAAACATGACATTTAATCTGACATTTAATTACTAACCCTTCACCTTAGCTTAGCATGAGCTAAATTCGAACATGAAACGGACAGCTTGCTCCGAAATGGCAGCTAACCTTAAATGACTAATTCCCATGAACACATTATATTTCTGTGAAGGTCATTTTTTTTAAAAAGCGCACAAGCTTCAGGTTGTCGGTGCATTCAGAGTCATTTTCCAATCATGTCTGTTCTGTTTGTCAAATTTGACTTCACTTAACAGTCAGAGGGGAAGAAGTGAGCAGGAAGATCATGGAGGCACCAGATGCAGCAGGGAGGAAGACTTAAAATGCTGTGCAGGTTTATCTTCATGAGAAGCCGCTCCAAGAGGAGAGATGTGCTGCATTACTGCCATCTAGTGGTGAGCAGCAGGAATTCTAACTGTTGATATGTAGAACAGGGATGTCTGATTCCAGTCCTCAAGGGCCCCTGTCTTGCAGCTGACTCAGAACATTAACAGGCTTGTGCAGAAGCGTTTAAAACCTGCACAAGACCAGCCCTTAAGGACCAGAGCTGGACATCCCGGATGTAGAGCATGTTTTATTTTCTACTGATAGAAGCTTAGGAGGAGCTACCATACTACGACTGAGTGTTAACATCACTAGTTTCCAGTTAAAACCTTGTCTCTTCACACAGGAAGTCCTCCACATATCATCTTTATCCCTTAAAGGAACTATACCTGATATTATTTTAATCTTTCTAAGAAAAATGGTTTTCTACTTGGTATAGTATGTGGTAAAAGGGGTAATTTCATTACAATTAATGACTCATTGATTGCGCATATGTACGAGTTCAGGGCATTTTAGTTTACGAAAGCGGCTAGTTTTTTTAGCATTGGCG
>JAVQJG010078027.1:0-11146 GCA_036024015.1 Craterocephalus amniculus | reverse complement strand
GGAACAGAGTGCTTTACAGAAAAGGGAAATAAAAAGATAAAAGTACACATAAAACACAATGCACAATATATCAATCAATAAAATGAAATAAAACAATATAAAAACAGATAGAAACCTATGTACAGTGCCATAATAAAACGCCAGAGAGTAGAGGTGGGTTTTAAGACGGGTTTTAAAACTGGCTCCTGAGGGGGCCTGTCTAATATACAAGATTTTATGAAAGATTCAATGTTTTGCACACAACCAAAGATGTCCCCAGTACCTCAGTTCTAAAAAACTTAGATAAATGCACAAATGTAATTATACGTTACATAAAAAAAAATGCACATTGAGATAAAAAACAAAGGAGATATAAGTAGCTAACTGTTTCATCTGGGTGGACACTTAATGAAAAAAGATTATTTAGAGCTCCAACTTTTTAAAACAAAGACTAAAGAGAATATGAAAACAATCTTTGCTTGCACAAATAAATGTAAGTGCTCAATCCATACAGTTATATTTGATTTTGATTTATTTTTTTTTTTAAAAGCTCTAAATGGGTACTGTGTAACTTTTGGCCACTAGGGGGAGCTAAACCTGTAAACTGTAGTATAATTTAACAGTTTCCATCCTGCTGTGAAATTGTGCTGCAGACATCTCTGACCAGCTGATAGTGAATCATTTGGATTCAGGATTTTTTCAAAGGATTATTCACCACTGAAGGATCGGGTCCTGCTAGTGGAGGGATGTGATTGAGTGCTTCTAGTTATAAATGATCAATTTATCTCCAGGTTGCTATGGAAACGTCAGCATTAGCCTGTAGTTAATGGGACATTACAGCGTATGAAAACCATCTAACTAAAGCAGCCATATACTGATTGTTAAATATTTAGGCTTACTGCATGAAAACCTGCATTACTGACACAAAAAGGTTTAGGGAGTCATGTTAGCTTGTTCCTTGTCAGTAACTTCTACGAAGTTACAATGTAAAGTTTCTGAAGAGGCAGCCACTTCGGAGCACTAACACTCATCAAATGCTGTGTATTGACCCCAGAAATCATCCATCATTACTCACATTAGGCTATTTTAGGGGTCAAAAGCTAAACAGTATTCCCAAAGTAATTTATCCACATCTGGTTATCTGTTGTCAAAGTTTACGTATGCAGCAAATAATACATGCAACAAATGCAGATAAATATCATGGTAAGTATTTCATTATGAAACATAAAGCATGTCTGTGTTTTGGTATAGAGGGAAACATGACTCACCATCTTTGTCAGCTCTTCTGAATATCTGTGAATGCAAAGCAAGAAAATGTAGTTAGAAAAAGTAAAGGTATCTACCTTCACAGCCAATCTTATTTTTTGCATTGAAAATAATGTAAAACTGAAGTATGCATCACATAACATCCATTAAAATATATTGTTACAAATGGTGTCCCGACTGAATGTTTATATTGAATCACTGATCAGATTAAAAACTGGATGTGTCACCACTTTCTTTAGTTAAATGAAGACAAAACTGAAATGACCATTTTTGGAGCCAAAGAAAGATTAAAAGTCTGCACTGAGCTTCAGACGGCTAAGTTAGAAACCACCAACAGAGCCAGAAACCTGGTTGGAGTCTTCAACCCAGACCTGGAGTTCAGTAGTCCTGGACTTAGACCTGGACTTTAGTAGTCAGAACCTGGATCATATAATACTTTCAGTTCCCAGAGTCAGGACTAAACCTGGAGAGGCAGCGTTCAGTTTTTACGCTCCTCATGTGGAACAAACTCCCAGAAAGCTGCAGGTCTGATAACAAGTAATATATCGTATTTTCTCAGGTTTCTTTCTTTGGTTGTTTATTTTTCTGCTATTTCATTTTTTACACTTGTTAATGCTTCTACTGCACCCTGCTGTGATGCATCTGTTCTGCATAAAGCACCTTGGATTATCCTGTACATGAACTATGCTATACAAATAAACTTGCCTTTACAGTGAAGGAGGGCATTGTAACCAAGTTTTCCATTGATTCAACTGGAAGTCCAATCGCAGTTCTCTGAGTAGAATTAATTAATAGTCAACTATTCAGGGTCAACCCTAATTAGTATCACTTTGTATCTTGATGCAAACCCTGCTTACATGTTTGTTGATTTTGTAATGATGTTGGAAGAGTCAGAAAATGAATTCATGCTCCCTAAACCACGTTTTCTATAATTTGATCCCGATAAATCAACATTGCTTAATTTAAACCTGATCAAGTGCAGCAACCCCAGACCATAGACTGCCCCTACAGGCTTGTACAGTAGGCTGAAAGGCATGCTGGCTGCATCACTTCATCCTCCACATGACCTTCTTCCATCGCTCCAGGTTCCAACCTTTTTGCTTCCTAACAAACTGATGCCTTTCTCTCCAATTATGCTCACCCATGAGTGGTTATCTTATGGACACACAGCTGATTTTGTCCCAATATTTTGAGTTTCCTTCACACTTGATTTCACTTTTAAACATAGCCATGAGTTCTATTGTTGTTTCTATTGCTGATCATGATCATGATCAGTGAGTTCCCAATTTTTATGACCACATTTCTTCATGAAAGATAATGATTCCCCATTATATTTCCATTTTTTAATAATGTGCAGGACAGTTTTTAGTGGTACCAGGATCTGCTCAGATGTTGTTTTTTTTGCTTGATACCAATAATTTGACCCTCCTGAAATAGACTAACATCTCTTCCACATCCACAGGATGTGTCTTCTGACATGGCTGTTTGAGAAATGAGAAGGATGCTCACTACATCAGTGGGGTTTAATAACATGTTTCCAGCTGAAACATCGTCTATGCCACTGTTTCTCAAATGGTGGTACACGTACCCCTGGGGGTACCTTGGGACACTCCAAGGGGTACTTGAGAAAATAAAAAACACAAATATTTTCTTTAAAATTTCTGATAATCCTGTGATATAAATGAAATCTTTCTGTAAGTTTATTCTGAGGATTCAGTTTTTATTTAGCATTTCTGATAACATGTTTGTCCATTTAAAATGACTAAAAGGGTTTCTTTAAGTACAATTTTTAACAAATAGGTGCAGATGGTCCAGTCCTGCTTACTTGTGTTCCAAACCAGAAAGCTCTGCACTGGTTAGGGGGTACTTGGCTGGAAAAATACTGCACATGGGGTACATTGCTGAAAATCCTTTGAGAACCACTGCTCTATGCAATAATGGTCCAATGGGAGGCTCTCACCTATTTGCCTACTTAGATCCAGATAGTGATTTTTTCTTGTGACCGTATGACAGTCACTCACTTTTTAGGACGACATTGATTATCTTATTGGTCTGTTTTGGTTTTGAGGATAGAATGAAGTATCTGAAATATTTATTTCCCATAAAACCTAAAAAAATTGAACTACTGGATGGTTTATTCATTATTTCAGACAGAGGTTTAAATTTTGGGCTACAGTGAGGTGAATGCCTCCTTGGTTGTCAGGCTGATTGTGTCTTTGATTCTGCTACAGCATCATGTGGATCTGTGTTTTAGTGGGAACCCCGTCCTGCTGCTGATATGTGGAAGTCTCACATGCTGCACTTTGGCCTTTGAATAATTTGTTGGAGACTGCTGACATATGTTACGTCTTACATGCTTTTATAACACATTTCATGCTTGGTTCCCCACCTGGCTGTTAGAGAAAGCATCTCTTTATCTCTACTGGGTTGTTTTTTTTTCCAGTTTGTATTATTCCTTCATGCTGTACGGGTTTTCAAGCCACTTGGTCCTTTCATCAAATTCCATAATATTTCCTTGGCAGTTCATAGTATTTTTAGCATGCTTTCCATTACATTTTAAGTAATTTTTTCCATTTCCAGGTTTCATCCTGTTGTCTCACCTGACTCTGGCTCTTGAGCACTAATTCGCTGTAGCTTGCTAATCCATTGGAGACTGGGGCATCAATGCAAGCCTCTCATAGTACATCTTTAAAACCCTAACGCACAGGAACTGAAGACCATGGATTTGCATCAAATCTGAGCCATTTGTCTGCAATGTATTGTGTGACTTTTCAGGGAAGGAGAAAGTGAGAGATGATCTTAAATAAAAATCTATTTCTAAATGAGAAATCCATCCTACAAGATTATTGTTGGTGAAATTATAATTTAAGGTCCGTATGCAGCCATCTGAAATGGGCAAAATAAAACTCATTGCTGCCAAGCTGAAGCTTGAACAGAAGAGAAAGTGAGCAGGCTGTGTGTGTTTGTTAAGTTTTAGAAAATAGTAGATAACAGAAAATAGTGACAAGTAACAACACCAAAGAAAAACTGGAAATTTAACAAAACAGAATCAGAAGACAAGAGGCCAAAGGGAGGGAGGGAGTATTGCATTCATCTCTTAACCTTATTAAGAAAGGATGCTTCTGAGAAGCGGGATGGGAGCCTTGAGGGATAAGAAACAAGCGAGGAGAGGACAAAAGATGAAAGAAGTTTAAAGAGCAGTGAGGAAGGTAGAGAGAGGTTAAAATGAAGAAGTGGATGGCAGCAGCAGAGGAAGAGAAACAAGCAAACAGGGTATAATGAGGAAAACACTGCAAGGAGGTGAGAGTACGCACACACACACATAGATCCCTTTGGTGTAGACTTCTCCACCGTCATAATAATGACTGGGTCAGTAGTATTGGGAAATGGCAAAACCATTAACATTTCAAAGTTGAGATGACACTGGGAGCAGCAAAGAAAATGTTAGAATGAGTTCAAAGCTGATGTCTGCGCATCGGTAGAGTAGAACTCAAGAGTTTTTATGCTGGGGTGTAGGAATAAAGGAATACCCCTCATGCTCAGAGCCTCAGGTAAAATGCACCTAAATAGAATAACTGAACAAAACTTTGTGGCTAAGGATGATCCTCAATCTGCTATCCTCAGACAAAACAGAGGATAGATAGTTTAGCTAGCCTAAATTCGATTTCTTTTGAAAGCAGGCTGAGCGGTAAACCAGGCTGCTCTCTTTCTCTCTCTGAGAGAGAGAGAGAGAGAGAGAGAGAGAGAGAGAGAGAGAGAGAGAGAGAGAGAGAGAGAGAGAGAGAGAGAGAGAGAGAGAATCAGTTTAGTAAGGTCGCTACTTGGAGACATCAGCTCTGGTGTTTTTTTTTATGGGATTGTAGGGTTTCTCTATATGGAAGGAACTTGAAAATGACTTTCCACCGTTTAAATGCATCTGAAATATCCCTCTAATCACAATTTCGACTCTAAGCAGGTCATCTGCTGAAACTGGTCCACTTTCACTTTTCTTCTCCATAAAGGCATCATCGGCTAGTCCTGGATGAAACATTAAAAGGTCGGTGCTTGAGTAGCATTGATGAGCAGCACCTCCACAATGAAAGGCTTGCCTATATAGTAGACCAAACCAAACGATATAAAAAGACAAAGGCAAAGACTGGAACAAGGCGTTTCATGAACTGGTCATATTTCTGAGAGAAAAGTGAGGGGTTCTGTGGGTCGGACTTTATTTGGACTGACTCAAACACGGAAAATAAACGAAGAGTGATTTATTTATAGCTAGCCTATATAAAGAAGTTTTTTTAATGAAGTCTACGGAGTGACTTAAGTAGCCACACACTATATTGTGTGGGAGAAAAAACGTAAAATGCAAAGTGATCGGGGTGTCCAGCCACCGGAAAGTCTGGTTTAATCCCGGACACCCACCCTATAAAAGTGTGAATATTCATGCAGGTCTTCAGTCAGAAGAATGCAAAACAATCCCCTGCAAATTTGCTCATGGCCGTGCGTAAGTACGAACTGCACCGGTCGGTGCGCACCGCTCCCTGGATGTCTTCATCCCGCATCCCCGCCCACCCAGACCCGCCGTGGATGACTGCTGCCTGATACTTTACTCACATCCAAAATGACCGAGATTCCTCTCCGTGGTTCGGGCGCAAAGAACTGCTCCTGAGCCACGGCCACCTCTTCCTTGCTGGAGGCGTACTCCCGGCTGGAGATGTTCTTGTTGTCGCTCATTTTGGTGACGATCCAGCGGACGAGCCCGTCGATTCCACCGGGCTGAGCGCCGCTGTTTCCGGACTGCGCTGCCGTCGCGGACTCGCTGTCCTGACTGGCTACGGGTTTCGGCTGCTCGCGGCTTTCTTGAGCTCGAAGTTTGGCTTGTTCTTTGTTGAGCAGTTTGTGGACTCCGTCCCTACAGTAGCGCGCTGCCTGCTCACACATCCTTTTGCTGCGGAGCGCTCATGCTGCGCTCTATGGGGGAGAGAGAGAAGCTCCCACCCCCAACTTCCCTTATTACATCACATAATCCACCTCAAAACACACCCACCCATCCCAAAAAACCCTTATACCCCGCAATGCTGAAAATGTATCATCGGTCCCGTCGGGGATTATATTTCTGAAGATGGGGTCTTACAACTAAATAAAATTCATCTTTTTTAAAAGATCAGACCATTTAAAACCACCTGATCTTCAGTCCTCTGGGTTTATCGTCAAGAGGCATCAGTCTACTGATTAACTCTGTTTTCTACCCCATCTGAAACAACAAGACTTAATTTTCTTTCTTTAAAAAGCCACAGCAGCACAACCTTCATGCCAAATGGAAGATCTGAGGGTTTTTGTTTTTCATCTTTTCTAATGGAGTAAAAACAGTGTCCCCCGACTGCTTCTCTAGCGGCTCATTAGAGGTAATGTGTGTGTGCATGTGATGTGACAGATGTAACCTTTGGTAATGAGAGACTCCCCCAGCTCTGCCCTTTCCATAGTAAGTCTTTCCTTCAGTGTGCTACATACCTAACAGCAACCAGTTGTTTTTTTTGTTTTTGTTTTTTTTAGCACAAATTAAATCATGCTAAAAAGTTGACAGAACAACCAAAAAAAGCTGTAAAGTCAAGTGAAATATGAATGGTGCCCCATCAGTGGAGCACGAGGAGTCTTATCAAATCACTTGACATGATTGCCCCCATGTGGAAATGAGCATGCAATGACAGGAAAGTTTCTCTGCAGAATTTATTCAAATAGAAAATATTTTCAGTCAAGCTACTAGAAATAGCTAGACAAATCTGGAAACATAAAACGGATAGTTTTGGATTTGGCATTACCATCAGGCCTTCCAGATAAATAACTTTCAGAATATAAAACCAAATCAGTAAAAATGAAATAACAGAAAAGGCTGCATGTCTAAATGGAAATGCATGCTTTTGGATCAGTGCTATTCAGTGTGTTCATCCTGATCTAAGATGACTGAGGTCGGTGACCCTTCAGGTAAAACATCCATGTGCAGGGCTTGTTGTTGCCCTCTGAGCGCTGGCTTGACACGGTCAGCTTGCCAAACCACGGTCCTGGGTTTTCTCCTGCAGGAGCATCAAAGGAAACCAAGATGTGTTGGGTCTTTTTGGGCGGGATGTTGTCCACTCCTTTTACAGTAAAGCAGGGGTTGTCAACCTAAAAGCAGCAAAGATACATAAATTCTCAGGATGCTTCGTTTCCATATGTCTTAGAGCATGAATGAATCTGAACAGTTTAGATCCTAATGACATAAAAGTTCATTTCAGGACATACAGCAGTAAAATTGATTGAAAATTTGTGTTACACTATTCTGCAATCTACTCCAGCCTAATTTTAGATCAGTTTGATCCAACCTGACTGGCTACACACTCAGAAGAAGTAAACTGATCAGCCATAAGATTATTATTCAGCTCAACATGAGCATTTCCCCTTTTTCACCAGAACTGCCCTGATTTCACTAAAAAACTCAAACTTGCCTTCCTAAACCATGGCATTGTTTTTGGAAAATGTCAGAGTGGCTGTGAAGAATGCAATATTGCTCTCTGGTTGCCATATGAAGCGGTTTAATATATCTCACAGTGGACATGTTTAGATGGGTAGTACTCTCAGCATTACAGTATACAGTATAGCCCAAGGCATCCCACTTTCCCATTAGCTTGCCTTCTTTCTATAGTACATGTTGCTTTCATGTCTTCTCCAGCTTAACAATGAGCACAACAGGCCCACAATGAGGCTACATGACCCCATACAAAACAAACTGTAATTCACTGTGAACCCAGACTCTTCTATGAGAACTGGAGTTACCCTTTTCAGTAATTTCAGTTCTTCTGTTGAATCTTCAACGTTTATTAGTTACATGCGTCAGAGAACCCTGGCTGGCCATGACCCTGTCACTGGCTCACTGGACAGATTATTGCAGTTTTTCAGACACTTTGACCCAGCCTTCAAGTCATCACATCTTTGAAGGCATCACTCAAAATCCCTCCGCTTGTCTTTTTTGAACACAAAGACAGAAAGCTCAGTTGCTGCCTAATGCAGCTGATCCACAGGATAATCAGGGGTTTTGTCTCCACTAGTAAGTAGTCATAATGATATGGCTGACCAGTGAAGAGTAAAACCTTTATCAAGGGTGAGTGAATTCTCATTTGTGGTGAATTAAACACCAGGTGTGTGCAGGGTCTGCTGATCCAGGACCTCCCATCTCTACCTGCAGCCTACCTGACATGAGAAAGTGGTGGCCTGCAGGAACACATTCTTGAAGGGAATGGCCATGCTGCATCCTGCCTTGATGCGGAATGGACCCTGAGGTTTAGGGGGCAGGCAGACCCCGCGTAAGGGGAAAATGTATTCCCCACCATATCCTGAAGCCAGCCTGAGCTGGCCTCTGACTTCCCCCAGCTGATGAGGCTCGAACCAAACCTCCACACTGACATCTGATCCTGATGGAAAACCCGGAGAAGCACTAACACTTCTGTCCACAATAAAGTCTGGACAATCAGTCTGGAAGAGTTGGAAAAACAAACATACATATGATGGCAAAGAGCTCTGCCACATTAAAATAATGTTTTTTTATGGAGTCAATTTCTACTGATCTTTAATTTATATAAAGCTGAATTAGAGAGAAAAAAAAAGATATCTGATTCCTTCATGAGGACTAATAATGAACTAGCACAATCCACATAATTCCTGCTATGAAGTGAAAACAAATATGTCTGCTACAATAATATCTAATTACATAAAAAGTGGAACAGGTCTGATGTTTTCTTACCTTACAAGAGTAGTCGGTTTTGTTACGGGAGTAGTTGATGAATTTAACAGGGACGGAGTGGCTGCTGCCCAGTGAAGCGTTGAAGTGGACGGTTTTCTCTGGCGGTGGGGGCAGAGCTTTGAGAAGCAGGTCATAGTGGAAGTGGCCCAGATCATTGCTGGTCAGAGACAGCCGTGCTGTGGACTTGCCTTCCTGCAAAGGATGGTAATCGAAGCTGAAAACACCCTAAAGAGAGGAAACACACCTGAATGAGTTTAGTTAAATCAGGGCAATAGTGTTTCTATTTTCTTCCAAAATGTGTCTACCATGGACTGTCCTGGCACTGTGTGCTGAGGTGGGGCACTGATGTCAGGGCATTTACACTCAATGGTGAGGCAGGTCGCTGTAGTTAAGGGGTTTTCCACTTGTACGGTTGCTGAGGCTGTCCGCCGGACCGTTGTCACCAGCTCAACGGTGGACAAGACTCCTGGGGATGTGACTTTGAAGGTGACAAGGTAGTACAAGTACTCACCTGTTGCTTCATTCAGAAAAGTCACCTGTGGAGAAGGGTTAAATGGTAGCATGAGAACAGGGCATATGAGGAAATTATCCAACTGGAAGCACAGTAATGTGCATGATCAAACCTTTGTGTTGTACTGTCCTTCTTTGTATGCAAAAAAGGACAAACTGAAGTCCTTCTTGTCTAAAGCAGGGACATCAATATGCTTGAGACCTTTCAGGGACACAGTAGCATCTGGTTTATCAGGCTTCAATATCTCAGTCAGCACATGGAACCTGAAAAACACACAGAAAATCTAATATTTTTTTGTATACCTGTTGGTTCATTTAAGTTAGCAGACTGAGTGGGGTAAAATCACTCAAATAAAAAGTGCTGGTACAGCAGCCACGCCATGTAAAAAGCTTGATATACTGTAGTTAGTCCAGGTTTTGATCCTTCCCGTGAACCATTGGCTGAGTGTCGCTCGCCTCTCTCTCGAATCCTTTTTCTTTCAGGCTATTATCAGATGAAGGGGACCACTAGAGCCCAAAAATGCTTAAAAAAAGAGTCAAGTTCAAATTGAGTTATTGGAGTTTTAGGGCTGGTGTAAGGTTTCCACCTGTTATTTATCCCTCCATTCCTGAAAAATGTTGCTGTTAAGGGAAGACAGGTATCAGAAAATAAGCTATTGTCAAATTATTTTGACATGTTTTACTTCTTGGAAAGCTTCCTGGGTATTTGGGAATATGAGATACAACTGAACTTGTCCCATAACTGAAATCAGGACGAGTAATGACATAAGTATGAAATACGGAGTGTGACATTTCAGCTTCAGATGCCACATTATGTTTAAATAAAAGGACTGGAAAATAAGCATTGCAAGATGTTTTGGCACAGCAGGCACAGGGAGTCCTTCTCTTATTTGTAAATGCACTTATGCTACAGAAGCTGAGAGGAGCCATGCTCGCATATTTCTATAACACAGTTTCTCAAGGAAAAAAAACTTTGTTAGCATTCGAACGCAAAAGCAAATGTGATGGAGCTATGCAGGGCTGTCAGCGTTTATTCTCCCCACCACCCGGCTGCTAACATGGATGGGATCTTAGCCATGACCCTCTTTTCTTCCAGCACCCCAAATGGTGGGTCCAACAGGCATCCCACTACAGAGCTGTTCTGTTCTGTGATGCCTCAGTCCAGCCAGGACAACAGATGCGATCTGACTAAGGCTGAGAAACATCCATCATTGATAAATGCATCCAATTTCACTTCTATCAATATTACCAATCACTCACTCACAGAATTATACATACACCTACCCTTTAAGCCCTCGGCCAAAATTCCTCAAAATTACATGTTTCACTTTAAATGAGTATATCTCTGCAACCACAAGGTTCATTTAAATAAGCTTGGTATCAATATAAAGGTAACACTTGTGAGATTTATGGAGAAATGTAAAAATCTGAATATGTGTTGCTGGTGAAGAGTAAATTAAGATGAAATAGCAAAATTTCAAACCTCGCCCCCCCAAAAAATCACTTTCAGGATAAACAACTCTCTGAAATCATGCTAACTAAGCTATTAAAAGCTCCCAAACCAAAGTACAATATGTTGACATTGTTTCTGCAAAGGCATCATCTGCTAAAGTGAAGCTGTACAAAATTACAGAC